>PJEM01013978.1:0-37712 GCA_004023845.1 Helogale parvula
GGCTGTTTGTGGGTGAGGTCCCCAGGGGACAGCAGACTTCAGCACTTGCGACCATCCAGATATATGTCCCTGTATCCCTCCATCCGCCTGTCTGTCCCTGCGTCCCTTCACATTTTGCTGAGCACCATTCCGCACTGGGCACTGACCTCGGCAGGAGGATGCGGAAGTGAAAGATCCGGGCTTCGAGAAACCCACATTTGGGTGAGGAGCATAAGTAGGCAATAACATGGCAGTCAGAGCAGTCCCTAAACACCAGACCCTCTTCAAGACACTTTTAATCCTCAAATCCTCACCGCAGTCCCATAGGTAGGTACTATAATCAATCCCATTTTACAGATGAGAACAGCGAGGCACAGGGAGGTTAAAATGAAATTTGCCTAAGGTCACACAGCTGAGAAATGTATCCAGGAAAAGTGACTCAGGACAGTTCTGGGGGCCGGGACCCTAACCCCTCTCCCAGCCCGCCTTAATGGCTGGCACAAGTGTGTACAGACCGAAGAGGGAGGCGGGGGCCAGACGGGGGAAGAAGTTATTTACTTAGGGTGTGAGAAGGAAGGGTACCAAGGAGGGCTTCATGGAGGAAGCGGCAGCCCTGAAGAAGGAGGAAATGGGAGAGCGCAGACGTCCCCCGCAGTCCGGAGGTGGCTTGACCCCATGAAGACTACAGCTTTCCGAACTGGATCACAATTACTGCTCTTTGTTTTCAGTTTAGTTCCCCTGCACTTATTAAGTGCCTACTGTGTGCCAGGCAGTTCAAGCACAGAACATACATCACAGTCACAGCTTTGCCCTCCGGTAGTTGCTCCCTCTCTAGTGAAGAGAACTGCCCCCCCCACCCCCAGCAGGACTTCCCTGCTCCCCAAGAGAGCGAGCGAGTGACAGCGAGGCCCCAGGGCTGGCTGCTTTGGCACCCAGGAGCTGCCCAGGCTGCACTGGCTGCACTGTGAGCAGTGGGTGCTTAGACAGCAGTAGGGCTGGGGAGACGGGCCCCCCCACCCCATTCCCAGCTGCAGGAAGTCATTTCCTTCCTCCCCACAGACTCCAGCACCAGGAGGAGCCCCTCAAAACTACCCTCCGCGCTGGCCTGGTGGCCAAGATGCGGACGTCCGCTCTCGGGTCCTCTGCCTCTAGCACCCCCACCCCCCACTGGAGAGGGCTGCGTGGGAGGGGGGAGGGGGGACAGCCTCCCTGCTCTCCTAACCCCACCCAGCGGCACCTTCGGGGCCCCCTTTCTGCCCCACGGAGCAGCCTGGGTATGTAGCACTCATCCCCCTGCCGCACCCTGGGAGCAGACCTGACCCTTAATGAGGCCAGGGTCACGGTCCAGCCCGGACTCGGCTGAGGGGGCCCATCGAGGCACGAGCTGCGCTGGCCCGCAGTAGACCAGCCTCCGTTCTCAGGAGAAAAGGAGCTCTCTGTTCCTGGACACGTGCAAACCCACCTGGAGGTCATTGTCACGATGCTCGGAGAGTCCTGCCCCAGGGGGCGGGCTCACAGGGCCCGTTTCCAAAGCGCCTTCTCGGTTCCAGCCAGTATTTCTAAAGGTTTCTCAAGTATTGACAACTTCCATCCTCACAGAAACCTCATGTCGGTAAGTATCATTATTGCCCCTATTTTATAGATAAAGAAACTGAAGATCAGAGAGGGTAGGCCACTTGCCCGAGGCCGCACAGCGAGTAGGCAGCGGAACAGGGACGTGAGCGCCTGTGATTGCGCTTTTAATCATTATGTTCTGCAATTTGCTTGATTCTCCCAGCGGGGCTGGTATTGTAACTCTCATCTTACAGACTTAGTGACAGAACAAAATCATGTAAATGGTCTGCTCAGGGTCACAGAGGGGATCAGAGGTGTAGCCAGGACCCAAGGCCAGGCCTTCCTAAGGGACACAGGCCCAGGGTGGGACAAGACTCCCCCTGCTGATTCTGTTGGAGGAAGGCAGCAAGGAGGTAGCGCGCCCTCCTCAGCCCTGCCATACTGAAGATAATCCTTAAGATCTGGTGGAAGGGGGGGAAACGAAAAACAAAGATGGCATCATTTCTCAACATTTAGTCTGTGTTCACCATGCGCCAAGGCCCCGTTAGGCTCACACCCGCCCCCCCCACAACTGTGTCCCCGGGAAAGATCAGCGCCGACGAGGAGGTGAATCATTGCGGGTCCTCAGGTGGCAGGCACCGACCGCAGCCTTGAAGGTCTTGCGCTAATGGTACCACTGCCATCCCCAACCCGCCACTGGGGACAGCCCCGGGTTGTCCCGTGCCAATGGCGCCACCTGGTGGCACATGCGGGGACGCTCCGTGTCCCTTCTTTCCCTTCTTAAGGGTCTGGGCTGCTGGAGGCCACCTTCCAGCAAGCCCGGGCGGGGGCTAGAGGCAACGTGACGGCCGAGAAGGGGGCTGGCAGGGGCGCCAGGACCGGAGGCGTGCCGGGGCGGTCTGTGGGAACGGAGTGCAGGGCACCTGGCTGCAGACCCCCGCCCCGCCTCTGCGACCCCCTTCCCCGGAACAGGGCCGTCCTCTAACAAGCCACTTTGCAGGGAGCGCTTCGTCAAATCCACTGGGGGAAACTTCTCTGGAGCCGTTATTGGCCACCAGGCAAACCAGTCCCACGGCTTTGCAGGGACAACTGGGCTCCCACAGTGAGATCAGCCAATTAAGGAAACAATTAGCCTCCCCAGAGGCTAATTCTTGCCTTGTCACCCCTCACAGTTCCCGGGTTTTATGAGCCAGAGGGAGAGGGGTGTGTGCGGCACCCGGTAATTATGTGCATTTCTGGCCCCACCCCAGAGACTCGGCTTGAGAGGCCAGGAGATCTGGATTTTCACATCCTGTGGTTCTCACACGAAAGAAGCTGCCAGATTCCCAAGGGGCTGTGGGCAGCTTTCCAGGAGGCCCTGGAGGAGCCAGAGGGAGCCCTTCCAAGCGGTCTGGTCCTCCCTCCTCCCCTCTCCTCCGTCGCCCTCCCTCCCCTCCCTCGGAAGGCCAGCAGGTGCCCTGGGAATGAAGAGCGAGCCCCGCCCCCTCCATGTGCCTCCCCCCCTTTTCTTCTAAGCCAATGGTGGGGTAGTGTCTTCATCTACCATCTGGGGGTGAAATAGCTGCCTTGTCGGGACCTGATGACGAACAGTTGGGAGTGACAGAGGGGAAAGTGCTTTGCAAACAATAAGACGTTGGGCGCCTGGGTGGCTCAGTCGGCTGAGTAAGTGCCCGACTTCCACTCAGGTCATGATCTCATGGGTGGTGAGTTCGAGTCCCCGCATCGGGCTCTGTGCTGACAGCTAGCTCAGAGCCTGGAGCCTGTCTTCAGATTCCGTGTCTCCCTCTCCCTCTGACCTTCCCCTGCTTACGGTGTCTCTCTCCCTCTCTTTCTCTCTCTCAAAAATAAATAAATATTAAAATAAATTTAAAAGCAAAAAAAGAAAAAGCACCTGTGTGGATGCCTAGGTGGGGAGGGGGAGACTGGCAGAGAGCCACAAGGGGGCAGCAAGGGGAGATGGGGCAGGCACAGACCGCAAGGGGGTGCGGTTACAGACGGAAGCGGAATCTGGGGAGGGTGACAGGTCTGGGAGCGGCAGCAGGGTGACATTCAGGAAGTGGGGGCGGGAACAAGAGGAGGAGCAGGAGAAGAGGCTCCCCCCCCACCTCCCCAGAGGCTGGTCCTGCAGCTGGCCCGTGCTGGTGCTCCAGAGATGGGGTCAGAGGGCAGGGGATCCTCGGGGGGGACTCTCCCACCAGCTTGGCCTGATTCCTCAGGAGAGTTCTCTCTCTGCCCAGAAGGTTCTATCTTCCCACTTCTCTTCAGTGCATTGTGCTGGACCATTTCCCTCAAATACTCCATGCCTGGGGAGACCTGGGTCACAGGCAGACGGCCGTAGGTCCACAGATAGCCAAGAGCCCCTTCCGGCACCTCTAATTCTTACAGGAACCCAGAAGTACCTCCAATGACCCCCAGCAACTTTGTTCACTCTGTCATTTGTCCAACAAACCTCTCTGGGCCATAGTTCTGGGCCATCCTGTCCTGGACCCCCTCCATCTAGGGGACAGGGTCTGACATTCATCTGAGTCACAACCCCGTGGGGACGTGCTGTGTGAAGGGGACTCAAGCCAAGGCCAGGCTGAGCCTGCCCCGGAAGCCAAGGCCACCGCATTCACGAAGGCTCAGTAGAAACTTCTAGGAGTAGGAGAGCGTGAGCTGGCCAGGGGGCTGGGGTGTCAGGTCCTGAGCAGGACAAGAATCCAGGGGACCCGGGCCGGGAAGGCCTCTGTCCTCCCCACCCTTCGCTGAAAGTACCTGGCTCCCCAGGGACAACGGTCAGATGAATAAAAGCCATTTATTTTTCTGTGACAAGATTACTGGTATTACCACCGCTATTGATTTCTACAGGGTTTTCATTTCACGTGTACAGATTTTCAGCCGCATCTGAGCAGAGCGGCTTTCTGGCCATTCCTGGAAGTCTGGCATCATTTACGATAGGAAAGTGGGAAGACTTTCTCCTAGAGACAGCTCCTCTGGAGGTTAAGATGCTCCCCACGTTCACTGGGGTGAAAATCCCGGTCTGGACAAGGTGCCCTGTGACCCTGAAGGGACACGGCAGTCTTTCTAGGACCACAGTCGCCGGAAGACAAACGGATCAGCAATAACCACAGTCTGTGCTTTGTCCAGATAGAAGGAGGAAAAGAGGAGGAAAAGAGGAAAAGGTCAGCTAAGTGGAGACCCTGGGCTCGCTGGACCGTGTATTGCCAGGAGGTCACAGCAGCTGACCAGCCAAGGGCCCAGAGAGTTCGCTGGCCTAGAAGCCCCCTCCCCGGGGGAATCCTCCCGCCCCCACCCAGGGCCAAAGGAAAGTGTTTTCAGGCTTTTTGCCTTTGACTTGGGAGAAAGTCTTCCTAGGCGGCAGCCCCGCCTGGTGGAGAGCGGGGACCCGGGGACCGCTGCCCTGCTCTCTGCTGGCCACTCCTTCCTTCCCTCCCGCGTCTGTCTGCTGATCTTTGTGTCCGCACCATCTGGGGACACACAGAGGACACGGCCACCCCTGAGCTGCCCACGGGGCAGGGCTGGGCTCCTTGCCGGGGGTGCAGCTGACCTTTGTCGCCTGGACCCACATGCGGGTCCCCTCAGTCCTGACCCCCAGCTTCCTGTGACACCACGACTCATGGGGCGTCCAGCCATCAGCAGCTGGGCCTGGCCAGTGGCTGGAGGTGGGGGGGCAGGGGAGGGAAGAGTAGCCCAAGGAGGGGAGAGGTGGGGGGAGTAGCCCAAGGAGGAAGTGGAAAGTCATCTTTGTCAGATCCTGGGCTGTGCCCAGCCTCCCAGCTACCCTGCCCGCTCAGCCCCACGCAGCCACATCGTGCAGATGAGGAAACTGAGGCTCAGAGACAGGAAGTCACTTTTCTTTGCTTTTTTAAATATATTTAAAAATGTTTATTTATTTATTTTGAGAGAGAGAGGAGAGAACAAGTTGGGAGGGGCAGAGAGGAGAGACAGAATCCCACGCAGGCTCCGCCGCACCGAGCCAGAAGCGGGGCTCCATCCCATGAGCGGGAGATCGTGACCTGAGCTGATATCAAGAGTCAGATGCTTATCCGACTGAGATACCCAAGTGCCCCGGGAAGTCACTTTTCGAAGTTCACACAGCCAGTGAGGGCAGAGCCAGGATTTGAATCCAGTTTGCCAGCTGGTCCTGCCTTGTGACAACCTTGGAGGGGGGTACGCTCTCCGGCTAGACTGTCAGCCCCCTGCAGCCTCCCCCACTATCCCATCTGTGGTCACCCTCCCTGCCCAGGTGACCACACCTCCATTTAGCAGGTGCTCAGGCCAAGCACATGTACCTCTCGGATGGATGGATGAGAAATTGGCGGGCAGGTGGCTTAGCCGGTTAAGTGTCTGACTGCGGCTCAGGTCATGACCTCACGGTTCACGGGTTGGAGCCCCGCATCAGGCTCTCTGCTGTCAGCGCAGAGCCGGCTTCAGATCCTGTATCCCTCAACCCCTGCCAGGCTTGCACTCTCTCTCAAAAATAAATTAAAAAATAAAAGGAAGAAGGGCGCCTGGGTGGCTCAGTCAGTTCAGTGTCTGACTTCTGCTCGGGTCACGATCTCACAGTTCGTGGGTTCGAGCCCCGCGTTGGGCTCTGTGCTGACAGCTCGGAGCCTGGAGCCTGCTTCAGATTCTGTGTGTCTCTCTCTCTCTGACCCTACCCTGCTCATGCTGTCTCTCTCTGTCTCTCAAAAATAAATAAAACATTAAAAAATAAAAAAGAAATAAATAGGAAGGAAGGACGGATGAGGAAGAATCCCTGTGTGAGTCCCTTTCTCTAGCACAGGTGAAACGGGCCCCACAGGGAATTCTAATCACATTAATAATCAGTAAATGCCTTTGATTATGAACTTGCCGAAAGTGCACGTCAGAGGCTGAAAATAACTTGGGCCAAAAAGGAGCCAGCGAACACGTAGAATTACGAAGTTAACAGGAAAGCCGGCCTCAGAACCGAGTTTTCCCCTCAATCCAGTTCTGCAGGTGTTCCAGGGTTGCGGGGGTGGGCGTGGGGGTGGGGGTGCTGAGCTTGGCGGTGAGAATGCAGGAAAAGTAAGATCCCGCCCCACCGTTCCCTCCTGTCACTCTCTGGGACACAGTGTGGAAGCTAAGGGGGAGGGAGGGGGCTGTGGAGCCGGCAGGGTCCTGGGGCAGCCAAGGGGAGGGGGGGGGCAGGAGCTGTTTGGGGAACGTGGCGGAAGAAGGGGGGCGAGGGGGGCGGATGGGCTCAGTGGACTTCCTGGGGTCCTGACCCGGAGTCCCTGCCACCTCCCCTCTCTGCCCCTGTCCCTCTCTTGGCCCTCCCCCACCTCCTCTCTGCTCATGTCCCCAGTGACTGGAGGCTTGAACCTCCCCAAGAGGCTCTGCCCTGGATGAGCGGCCTCCCCTTGGGTTTATTACCGCAGGTCACTCTCCCTTTCTCTCCCGCAGCTGAGGACAGGGATGTGTGGCTCCCAGCCCCCCCTGGTGCAGGCCAAGACCCCCTTTGTCCTGTCCATTCCCCCCAAGCTGGCTTCCAGACCCTTTCCCATGGAAGGCTCGTCTAGCCTGCATGCCCCGGTGCCCGGGTCAGTAGGACCATGACCCCCCCTCATTCTGGAGATGCCTCCTGAAAGTGCTTAGCTCCTCTTGGGTCCCCCCTCGCCTCTGAGTTGCTGGTTGGCCTTCTGTTGCATCCCCTTTAGGGAAGCCTTTTGTTCCCAGGGGCATGTGGGCGCCACCGGGGCGGGGGTCCTCTCTCCCGGGAACTCATGATGCTGACTAACTTTTGCTTCCCACATGGCAAAGCCCTGCGCTTTCTGGAAGAGGCCACTGGTTTGGAAGGCCCACTTCCCTGCCCCCTCTGCCCGTCTCTCAGCCCAATGCCTTGCATTAGTGGCTGACATCGTCTACTGGGGAGTCCGATGTGGGAAAAGGCTCTCTCGGGCTCTGGGACCCACTCTCTGTGAGGAAGCTCCACGGGGGGGCAAGGACAGCCCTCCCACACTTAGCCCAGCCCATGGGAGGAGCTGAAAGCATCTGTGGGACCTCAGGAAGAGACTGAGGGAAGGGGACCCGGAATTACCACCTGTTAAGGATCCAGGACGAGCAACGACTCAGGACAACAGGCTGTTTCGTATGCACGCCCTACCCCCGCTGATTTCTTCCGTTCTGATCATCTCTACCCGACGAGGATTCTGTGACGCCCTGTTCTGCGGAGAGAACGTGGCCAAGTTTCCTTCACACGCGAGCAGTAAGAATTCAGGGCGTGTCGCGTTTTCTCACGCTGCGACTAACTTTAAAGGCTCCTTGGACGGACGGCACTGGGTACCAGCGTGGCCTTGACGCCCTCTTTGCAGGGACCTCTAATGACTTTTGTGTCATCTTTGTTTGAGGTCGGTGTTTCGTGTCAAATCAGCAAGAAATGTAAACCTGCCCCTCCTGTGTTCACTGGATTCCTCTTCTTCTGTTCCTTAGTGCGAGTGAATATTCGGAGAACCCTCCCCATTACTCGGCTGCCCAGTAACCGAACTGTGGACGGAAGTGAGCCCCAGCCCACCTCGTCGTCCCCTGAATGCCCACGGCCAGGCCCACGCCACCCACGTGGATGGCGGGTTTGGGAAGGGAGGGGTCAGATGGAAAGAGGTAGAACTGAGGTTAAAATGGCTCAACATTTGCAAATGTTATAGACACGTATGACCGTGTGAGCACATTGCAATTACACATTGGGATTTGGTAGCCAAAAGAAAAGGCGGGGGATTTGTTTTTATCGAATGGTGCACTCCTGGGCCGTTCCAGAGAAAGTGTCTGAAACAGACTCTGGCAGCCAAACTCCGGCTAGTTTTTGATCTCAGTCCTAAGGCCCAGCCTTCGGAACAACGCTTGCAGGTAGGGGTGGCCTCTGCCTGATGGGAGGCAGAGCCTGGACTTGGAGGCAGGAGACCTGGGTTCAAGGCCCAGGCCTGCCACTTCCTACCTGCGGGGGGCTTGGGCCAGCCTTGAGGGCCCTCTGAGGCTCACCTTCCTAGCTAGACATTTCCTGAGAGAAGTTCACATTTCCCCTGCTGGGCCAGGCTACTGAGAGGAGGAAGGGCTATCAGGAGCAGAAAAGTATGCCCGTGGGCTGTAAGAGACCTTGGACACGTAGGGGGCTATTCTCCCGAGGGAGTCTGGGGAATGATGCCTTGGAGGGCGCTGCCCCCATCGACCTCCCCAGGTATGGAGAAGGGACGGTGTTTCTGAATCAGGACTCTGAGCCAAATCCCAAACTGCACTGTGGTTTATCAGTGAGCAGGGCCCCCAGAACCCCCACCATCCTGGCCTTGAACCTGCCCCGGCACAGGCTGGGTGGTCTGCCTGGCCGGCTCATGCCACGTGGGCAGCCAGCCTCCAAGGAGAGACAGGCCCCTTTTCATTTTCTCTTTCAGGCTTGACAGATGACAGGAGACTCCGCTCCAGCCGAGAACTCCAGCCCACACTTTACCTCCAGCTCAACCACGCCGGACTCTTCCCTTCATCCTGGCATCAAAGTCTTGTTTGATCAGCTTTTCATCCATTTTCTGAAAATGTGGGACTTAGGGATATTCTGAATCTTGCCGGACAACAAATGTTGCGGCCTGAGAATAGAGCGGTGTGGCCCCAGGCCTGACACTGGGAGATGCCCTGCTCTGTGCCAGCCAGGCCTGCCCTTCCCCTCCACCTTTGCCCGAGCCTTTAGAAGGGAATCAGAGAGGCGGGATCCTGCCCTCACTGGGTGGAGATCTGGTGCCCCCTGGAGGTCGGAGAGGAAGGGGTAGGAGGGGGAGCTGTGGTGACAGAGGATAAGGTGGCCTCTGTCCTGACATCCGGGACCCAGAGGGACCCAGAGCTGCCCTACTCGGCCCAGGGGACTGACTGAGTGCTGGTTAGGTGCTCTGCACCCTGTGTCTTTAATAAGAAGCTTTCTCATTTGGTAGCAAATCCCAGTTTTCCAAGAGCATTTTTTCAACCATTTTCTCCCTGGAGCACAGAATCCTGTTGGGTGGCAGCTCCCTGCATTTTCAGAGAAAACGGTGAGAAACTGCCAGGTTCACGAGTCACTATCCAGGAGGGCCTTGGTCAGTGGGTCAAGTGATGGGAAAGGCCTGGGGCGCCTGGTGGGGCCCGCAGGCTTCGGGGCCAGGGAGCCAGGGGTCCTGGGAGGCCGGGCTGTGGGCAGCAGGGCTCTGGACCAGGGCTCAGGATGACAGCCCCGAAATATTTCCCGAGGGTGACGAAGGAGAGCAGAGTGGGGAGGACACGAAGGACCCAGCCAGGGCTGCTGGCGGGACGGAGCGGAACCAGAGCTCAGAAGGTGCAATACACAAAGACCCATAAAGAAAAGCTAATCGCCCTACTCCCCCACCTCGAGTCCCTCTCCCCAAAAGTGTCCACACCCTCAAGCTCGCCTGCAACACTCCTCACTCTCCCGACTCTGCAAATAAATCAAGCTACAGACAAGGGGGGGGGGGCTCTCGGCTTGTTTGTTTTCACTGCGACAGGGGCCACGCTTGCTCTTTTCACTGGAAGCATCCTGCTTGAGGCTGCGCTGGGCAGGTCAGCTCCTCAGGCCGGGAGGGCCAGGCAGCAGTGGGGAAGGAGGGGAGGGGGCACAGGGCAGGGAGTAGGAGCTGAGGGTGGGGGCCTGCCCAGCCCAGCTACATGACCTTGGGAGGACAGGAGTCCCCACCAGAAAATCGAGGCTGTTCCTGGGGGGTGGGGGAGGATGCCGGGCAGGCAAACACCTGGCAGAAACCCCCCCCAAAAGGATGCTGTGTCTGACACTTTTCTAATCCATAACCACCTCCCTCCGGGTCTCCGGGCCAGTGGTTTCACAGCAGACATCCCTGGGGAGATGGCTGGCAGGAGGGAGAAGCAATGGGGGTTATTAGGAAACGTGGATTGTGATTCTCTGCTGCTAAGTGAAGACTCCAGCTCACCTCTAGCTCACCTCCCTCCCCCCTCCCCCCAGGGGGATAGCCGAGGACAGGAAGGGCTGCAGGCCCCCCCCCAGTGAGCATCAGGGCTCCAGCTTGCCTCCCCCCTCAGTTGTCGATGCATCAGGAAGTCTCACTGAACACAGTTAAGTTCCGAAAGGTAGGTTCAAGTACCAACCCCTGTTCTGTGAATGTGACTTTATCTGGAGAAAGGCTCTTTGCAGATGGATGAAATCATCTTGGGTTTCAGGTGAGCCCTGACTCCAATGGTTGCTGTCCTTATAAGAACAGAGGTCAGATATCACATTTGTGGGTTCAAGCCCCGCGTCGGGCTCTGTGCTGCCAGCTAGCTCAGAGCCTGGAGCCTGCTTCTGGTTCTGTGTCTCCTTCTCTCTCTGCCCTTCCCCATCTCATGCTCTGTCTCTCTCTGTATCAAAAATAAATAAAACATTTAAAAATAAAGAAAGAAAGAATAGAGGAACGCGCCCGCAGAGATGCAGGAAAGAAGACCCTGTGAGAAAGACACATGGCAGAGGTGGGAGGGACGCAGCCTCAGGTCCAGGGGCTTGGGGAGGGGGCAGGATTCTTCCTCAGAACCTTCAGCGGGAGCTGGAACCTACTGACTCCTTGATCCTGGGCTCCCCACCTCCAAAACCAACCTGCAGAACCGTGAGAGAGCGAATGTCTCATTTTCTTTTACAATTTTTAAAAATGTTTATTTATTTTTGAGAGAGAAACAGACAGACAGAACGCGAGCAGAGGAGGGGCAGAGAAAGAGAGGAAGATACAGAATCCAAAGCAGGCTCCAGGCTCCGAGCTAGCTGTCAGCACAGAGCCCAACGTGGGGCTCGAACTCATGGACTGCAAGTCATTAACAGGGAGCAGGCTAGCGATGACAATACCTCACAAATACCTCGGGGGCCAAACAGGACCGGCTCCTTTCAAGCAACAAGTTAGAGGGAGGAAATCAGTAACTTTACTGTACTGACCACCTAAGCTCATGGTCCGGGCGGCAAATAGAAGAGAGCAGGTCCCCGTTCTCCCATAAGAGCCTCTGGAGCCTGCAAGACCCAGATTCAAATCCCTGCTCCGTAAGCTTCCTTTTGACTTGGGGGTAAGTCACTTCTCTGAGCTTCAGTTTATTCATCTGTAAAGTGGGGATAGTAAGCCGCCCTCCCAAATTTGTTAGCATTGAGTGAGAAAACCCCCGTGTGTTCCCAGCATGCGCCTGGTCACTCCCCGAAGCTTCCTAAGATGCTCACGGAGTCCTACTCCCTTCCCCTCGCTGATTAAAAAAAAAAAACAAAACTCCAAAATGATGAAATTTGGTTTGTTTTAAAATCCCTAAATTCAGATGTATCACAACTCTCTTCTTCCTTTATTTGGAAACAATGATGAGCTTTCTTTTTTAACTTTTGAAATTTTATTTTTAAATTCACACACAGGAAAATGCACCGTCTTTGGTGTTGTTTTCTGGGTTTTGACAAATGCAGAGCCACTACCTCGGTGGATGTGAAGAATCCTCTGTCACACCTCCTCCCCCACCCCCCACTCCACAAGGCCCTTCTCTGTCCCTTAAGCCCAGCGCCTCCCCCAGCACCTGGCGACCACCAGTCTCTTCTCCTGGGTTTTCCATGGTGTCAGGTAAGCGAAACCACAGGGCATGCGGCCTCGGGGGTCTGGGTACTTTCACTGAGTGTAATGTTCCCAGGCTCACCGTGCTGTAGGGGGGGGTCCCCTCTTACCGTATGTGATCCCGCCATTCTGCTGAGCGAACGGTGTGGCCCACCCACCCTGCTTGTCCCTTCCCCAGTTGCAGGATGGGGGCTGCGTCCCCAGAGTCTGGTGACTACAGACAAAGCTGCTATGAACCTTCATGCACGGGTTTCTGTGTGAACCTGTTTTCACTCCCCGGGTGTGAACGCCTGGCCGTGAGGGAGGTCCTGGGGCCAGTGAGGCTTCCAATGACCCCGGGTCAGACTGGCTAACAGGACACGTTGGGGAGAACACCCCGCATGACCAGCCCTGGGGCGCTGTCGGCGGCACGGGGGTGGGGAGGGGATGAAGCTCAGTCCCCAGGTAAGCGGTCGCTTGAGCCTCCTCCAGTTCTGTGCCTTCTCCCTCCGGTAACGTTGTTTGGATTTCCTTCCCGTTCCACAGACGTGAAGAAGTGCCCAAGAGTGGTGCAAGATGCAAAAGCGGATCAAAACCGCCCAGAAAAGAAGGGTCCAGGCCCCCAGACAGGAAGGTCAGACCCCAAGTGACTGGTCAGCAACCTTAAAAGCCAAAAAAACAAAAAACAACAAAAAAAATAAAAAACAAACAAAAAAAGACTTTAAAAAAATCTTCATGATACCCTGATTTTTTTTCTTTATCGCAAAACATTATATGCCCTTCCATCCTGCCCTGAGCATGACAGCGGAGGGACTTTCTGATGGCAAAGAGGCTGTGCCCCCGCGGCGGCGTCCGGCCAGCAGCGGAGCCCACGGGCTGGGTCAGGCTGACTCTGCACACAGCACCCGGGCCGGGAGCCTGGCTCCGCTGGGCTCGCTCCAAATCTGCCGCTGGGAAGCGACCGCCAGCTGCCCCACCACCCCTGGGCCCCGATTCTGCCAGAACGTGCCCGGGCAGGGCTTGAGGCGGGGCAGCTGGCTCCCCTGGGTGTCTCCTCCACTCTGGCCGTCTTTCCAACCGTTCTCATTGCTAGAAGAGTCTTGGAAACTGTATTAGTCTGGATTCTCCAGAGAAATAGAACCAACAGGTGTGTGTGTGTAAAGAGATGTATTCTAGAAAACCGGCGCACGTGACTACAGAGGCTGAGAAGTCCTAAGACCTGCGGCCAGCAAGCTGGAAGCCCACGAGAATTCCAGCCGGAATCTTACTCCAAAGGCAGGAGACAAACCTATGTCCCAACTAGAAGGCAGGCAGAGAGCAAGTTCCCCCTTCCTTTGCCTTTTTGCTCTATCCAGGCCTTCGACAGATTGGAGGAGGACCTTCCTGATTTGCTTTCCTCAGGCTACTGATTCAGATGTGAGCCTCATCCAGAAACATCCTTCCAGACACGCCCAGAACCATGTTTGACCAAACATCTGAGGTCTGTGCCCTGCCCCCACTCCTGGCTCCATCAACATCACAGGAACAGAGGGACCCCCCACACACACCTGCTGGTAGGCCCGCGGGCAGGGCAGCCCTCCCAGGCAGGTCCCTGTCACCCGGCTGCCACCTCTGCGCCTGGGTCCTGCTGCCCGGCCAAGCTGGGGACAAGGGCACTGGTCAGCGGTGGCCGGCTCCTGTCGGCAGAGACCGTGCATACAGCCGCGTCCACTCGGGGAAAAACACGAGTTTTTGCAGGGTCATTCATCCCACCGGCCTTCTGCTGCAGCCTTCTTGGGGACACCCGCTTGCTCCCAGCCCTGTGCTGCCGCTGAGCTGAAAACAGGGCCGTGCATCCTTGCTCCTCAATGCTGCTTCTGGAATTTTCTCCTCCCTCCTCCCCATGAAGCCGATGTCTGAACCTCCTGTTGTCAGAGCTTCTTACCTGCTGCCTCTCCTCGCCCCAGTCATCTACTGACCTCCAGTCCACCTACTCTCAATCCTGGAAGATTTTGTTTTATTTAAAAAAAAAAAGAATATTTTATTTATTTTTGAGAGATGGGAGGCGGGGAGGGGAAGAGAGAGGGGGAGACACAGAATCCGAAGCAGGCTCTAGGCTCTGAGGTGTCCTCACAGAGCCCAAGGTGGGGCTAGAACCCATGAATCGGGAGATCATGACCTGAGCTGAAGTCGGACGCTCAACCACCTGAGCCCCCAAGGCCCCCCCACAATCCTGGAAGATTTTAGTGCTGGGCCTCCTGGCCTTACACCTGCTCGCTTCTTGGTGACTCCAGCACCCCTGCAGAAAGTCTTTGGGCCTCTGTCCCTCCTCCCCCTCCAACGGCTTGGTCCTCATAGCGCCACAACTGGTCCCCGAGGGCACACACTAGACCTGGCAGGTGTACCCAGATCCTTCAGACCCCCACTTTCCGGCACTTTCAGGCCACTGCCTCCTACCATCCATTTCTTGCTTCTAGATTCCTGTCTCCCAACAATCCGCGACCACCTGAGCAGCAGCGAACCACAGTCTTATGGTGGGTGCTCCTACCCAGTCCTCACTCGGGGACCCCCCTCTACACTCCCCCACCCACTGCTCTGTGGTCCTGAAAGGGGCTGGAGACACACATTCCAGCTGACCAGCCTGGGTGGGCCCTCCGCCCCCAGGCCACCTTCGTTCCTGGAACCCACGGCCTCCTGGCCCAGTCCCTGCCCTGGTCCTCGGAGAGTATCCGCATGTGCCCTTCTCCCGGCCCCAGCCTACTTCCGTCGCACCGGAGAAAAGGGGGCCCATCGGCAAAGAGCTCCCACAGGCTGTCCTGTCCAGAGGAGCCTTGGGACCATCTCTCACATGGCCAGCAGCCTCTGCCTGCAAAATGTCACCAAGATACAGCCCCCCTGCGCCCCTCTCTCCCACCCCCTGCGGGGCTCCCTGTTTCTGCCTCTGTGTCCTTCCCCAGCCGGTTCAGCACGGCGTCCGGAGGGATGGAGTCAAACACAAGCCTGGTCACATCACGGCTGCAAACCCTTGTGACGGCTTCTCTTCTCCTTTGGGGTCAAAGCTCCCTTGGGCCGATGCTGCGTCCAGATTACCTCTGCCCAAGCCCCCCTTGCTTACGGTTCACCAGCCAGGCGTCCCCACTGAGCTTTGCCGTTTCTTTGCCTGGAGCCCCGCCCCAACCTCGTACTCAAGAGGGTCCCTCCTGTCACTGTTTGTGCAGCTTTTTAAAAAAATGTTTTTAATGTTAATTTATTTTTGAGAGAGAGAAAGAGAGACAGACAGCATGTTCAGAGGAAGGGGAGAGTCAGGAAGAGAGGAAGACAGAGGATCTGAAGTGGGGGCTCTGTGCCAACAGCAGACAGCCTGATGTAGGCCTCAAACTCACAAACCCAGAGATTGTGACCTGAGTCCAAGTCAGGTGCGTAACCAACTGAGCCAACCAGGCGCCCCTGTTCGCCCAGCTTTTATAAGATGTTACCCTCCTAGGGGGCCTTTCCAGGGTGCCCCATCTCAGATGCATCCCTCCCTGAACCCAGCCTCTCCCTGCCCGCCCGCTTCTTCCTGGGACTTAGCGCCTCATCTCCATTATGAATCTGTATTTACCTTGTGTCCGTCTCCGCACAGTGATGGAGACCCCGCGGGGGCGGTTTTCACTTCATTCACTCATTCATTCATATCCATTCATTCATTCATTCTATTCACTCATTCATTCATTTCATTTATTCATTCATATTCATATCCATTCATTTATTCATGCATCCTATTCACTAAATAATTTATTCATAATCATTTATTCGTTTATTCTATTCACTCATTCATTCATTTCACTTATTCATTTATTCTCTTCACGCATTCACTCATTTATTCATATTCATTCATTCATTTACTCTTTTCATTCATTTCATTTGTTCATTTATTCTATTCACTCATTCATTTATTCATATTCATTCATTTCATTTATTCATTTATTTCATTATTTTCATTGATCTAACAAACAAATGTATTATTTCATTTCTAGGTCCCCCGTCTACACCGGGGTCTGGCACCTGCTGGGGGCTCAGTGACGCCCTGCGCCCCTGCGGTGGCCCTGCTCACCCAGCTCCTCCGCTGGGGTCCAGACCCCACCGTTCCTGCTGACGCCAGCCCGATGCTCCCCACCCCGTCCTGCGCCATTTCCCCCCGCTACTCGCTCCTTCCCATCAGCGTGCCAACGTGCAGACGCCCTGTCATTTCTCCCTGCCTAAAAAAAAAAAAAACCAAAAACCCCACAAAAGCCTCTCTTCGCGCATCAATTTCCAAGAAGTGTGCCATTCCTTTGATCTAGAAAATTCCTTGAAAGAATGTCTGCGCGGTCTGTGTCGCTTCGCCTCCTCCCGTTCTCTCCAGATCTCTCTCTCTAATGGGGTCTCACCCTCTGCTCTCTCCGAATTGCCCTAGGCAAGGCGCAATGATCTTGGTGCTGTGACCCAGCAGCCCTGTCCCAGGCCACACCCCACTTGGCACAGGGGTCCCCTCCTGCCTGCTTTGTCCTCTCTTGGTGGCTGCTCCTTCTCATCACCCCAACCTCCAGCTGGGGGCGAGTCCAAGTACACTCTGCCCACACTCACTCCCGTGAGAAATCTCACTGGAGGGCTTGGACCCTCGGCCTCAGACTTCCGGCCAGACCTTGCCCTGCCGGACTTGAATGCTCAGTGTCCTACTCAAAACCTCCACCTGGGGTCCAGTGGGTGCCTGAGACTTTCCGCTGCTAAACCCATGGCCGTGTCCCTTCCCCCCAACCACCCCACGTCAACAAAGGACGCGGCTCTCCTTTCTGGCCCGGCCAAACCCTTTCTTCCACACTTTCCAGCCACATCACCCTCCTCGCTGGGCTGGAACACACCAGACATTGCTGCTTCGGGGCCTTTGCACCGGCCGTTCCCCTTTTCTGGAGTGCTCCCCGCCCCGGATCTGCACAGCTTGCTCCCACCCTTTCTTGATGCATTTCCTCCATGGCAGCTGTCACCACCTGTTACACTGTCTGTTTGATTGACTGATTGACTGTCTCCCCCTACTAGAAAGTGCCAGAATGCCGTCTCCTTTGTTCACTACCAGAACAGTATTTAGTACATCATAAGTTCTCACAAAGATGTGCTAGATGAAGTAAAATGGCAATTGCACTTGAAAATTTCAGGTAAGTGATTAAAAGTTTAAACACCATGCATCTCCGCAGGTGCATGGAAAGGGTGGAGTTTCTTTGACTAACTCAGAAATGAGAGCTCCAGAAAAGACCATCCGCTGTGATTCTCTGCATCCTTGGTGGGGATGACGAGGATCGATGACTCCGGATGGAAATCTAGAACCGAACATAAATCACAGAAAAATGGAGACTTGAGTGGGAGCTCGGCTGAGCCAGATACTCGCAGATCTGCGATCTGGGACCCGATTCCAAGAGACTGTCATGGAAGTGGCTGGTGCGCACTGCAGAACCGACATGGGGCACCTGTATGATCCTTGCCGGGACCTTCCTGGAGCCAGGCTGCCAGTTAGACCCGGCTCCGGGGCGCTGCATAAATTGCCTGCGCTCTCCATGCCTCATTTTTCTCATCTACAGAGTGGGGACAGTAATGCTTCCCTCGCGGGTCGCTGTCACTGTTGAAAACGTAAAGCGTGGGTGAACGGCCCTCCGTAATCCCCGCCTCCTCCATTCACGGTTTTGTGTAATTCCGCCTCTTGCGCGTGGGCTGGATTTACTGCCTACTTCCAACCAACAGAACATGGCGGAACTGATAGTGTGTTACTTCCGAGATGAGGCAATAAAAGACAGGGACTTGCCGACCCTCTCCCCTCCCCTTCCCCCCCCCCCCCCCCTTCTCCTGCTCACTTGGTTACTCTGGCTCTATTCTGTGAGCTGCTCTACAGAGAGATGCACGCAGCAAGCAACTGAGGACGGTCTCCAGCCACCAGTCTGCCAGGAGCCGAATCCTGCTAACGACCGCATGCGTGAGCTTGGCCTGGGTCCTTCCCCAGCCAACCTGGTGATGACCATGGCCTTGGCGATTCCTCATTGCTGCCTCATGGGACACTTAGAGCTAGAAAACCCCAACCAACTAACCTATGCCCAGACTGCCAATCCACAGCAACTATGAGATAGTAAATGTTGCTTTAAGCTAAAATGTTGGCTTTTATGTGTTACACAGCTGTAGGTAACAGATACAGCACCTAAAATGCTCAGTGCAGGCTAGCTGGCTGGCTCAGTCTGTAGAATATGAGACTCCTGATCTTGGCGTCGTAGGTTCGAGGCCCACATTGGGTGTAGGGATTACTAAAACAAAATAAATAAACTTAAAAATAAACAAAATATATAAAAAATTTTTTAAAAAGAGCAAATAGGGGCGCCTGGGTGGCTCAGTCGGTTAAGCATCCGGCTTCGGCTCAGGTCATGATCTCACGGTTCGTGGGTTCGAGCCCCGCGTCGGGCTCTGTGCTGACAGCTAGCTCAGAGCCTGGAGCCTGCTTCCAATTCTGTATCTCCCTCTCTCTCTGACTCTGTATCTCCCTCTCTCTCTGACCCTCCCCTGATCGTGCTATCTCTGTCTCTCAAAAATAAATAAAAAACATTAAAAAAATTTTAAAAAAAAGAGCAAATAAATCATAAATTGTTTTCAGTAATTATATTGTTAGCAATAATACTGGTATTTTCCCAAAATATATAATATAAATTAAATGTTATATTTATAACACATATCATATAATACATATTACACATAGTTATGCATATGGATAAAACAAGTAATATGATCAGTGTTTTTAGGAACCAAGATATTTCATCATAAGAGAAAAAAATACATAAAATCAAAGAAGAAAAGTAAAAGCCTATGACCCTAAGTTTAAGCGGAAATATAAGCATAAATTCATTGTGCATTTTCTCTTTAAAATGAAGAGTATTTCTCAGCTCTATCCATTAAGAATCCCTAGAAACTAATAACTAACCAGTAGCAAAGCACTCGGCTCCCAGACTGTGGTCTCTAAATACCATTTTCCACTAAAAGGAGCTGGACCTTCTTGGTTCACTCCACGTCTGGGGAAAAAGGAGATTTGGAGTCAGTGTGTGTCTCTCTCTCTGCCCCACCCCCACTTGTGCCCTGGCTCTCTATAGCTCTCAAAAATGAATAAACGTTAAAATTTTTTCTAAATTTTTTTTTTGAGAGACAGAGAGAGACAGCATGAGCAGAGGAGGGTCAGAGAGAGAGGGAGACACAGAATCTGAAGACAGTCTCCAGGCTCTGAGCTAGCTGTCAGCACAGAGCCCGACACGGGGCTCAAACCTACGAACCGTGAGATCATGACCTGAGCCAAAGTTGGACGCTTAACCGACTGAGCCACCCAGGTGCTCCCCAATTTGTTTTTTTAAAAGGATTTGGGGCACCTGGGTGGTTCAGTCAGTTAAGTGTCCGGCTTTGGCTCAGGTCATGATCTCACAGTTCGTGAGTTCAAACCCCGCGTTGGGCTCTGTGCTGACAGCTCAGAGCCTGGAGCCTGTTTCAGATTCTGTTTCTCCCTCCCTTTTAGTCTCCCTCCCCTGCTCATTCTCTGTCTCTGTTTCTCAAAAATAAATAAACATTTAAAAATTTCATTTAATATGATCATATGATTTTTCTTCTTCAGCCTGTTGATCTGGTAGTTTACATTAATTAATTTTTGAATATCGAGACAGCCTTGCACACATAGAATGTGACCCTCTTGGTTGTGGTCTGTAATTCTTTTTTATATATTGCTGAATTTTATTTGTTAACATTTTGTTGAGGATTTCCATAAGTTCATGAGAAATATTGGTCTGTAGTTTTCTTTATGCTTTCTTTGATTTTGATAACAGGATAATATTGATAACATAAATGAGTCGAGAAGTATTATTTCTCCTGTTTTTAGGAAGAGAATGTGTAATATTGGTGCCTATTTTTCGTTAAATGTTTGGTATAATTCTCTGTTCAACTCACCTGGACATAGAGTTTTTTTAAGGAGGATCTAAAATTACGAATTCAATTTCCTTAATGGCTGTAGGACTTTTCGGATTATGTATTTCGCCTTGGGTGAGTTTTGGTAGTCTGTGGTTTTAAGGAATTGGTCCATTTCATTTAAATGATCAAGTTACAGGGGCACCTGGGTGGCTCAGTTGGTTGAGTGTCTGACTTTTGATTTCGGCTCAGGTGATGATCCCAGGGTGTTGGATCAAGCCCCACGCTGGGCTTCATGCTGAGCGAGGAGCCTGCTTAACACTCTCTCTCTCTCTCAAATAAAAAAACATATAATAAATGATCAAGTTATGAGTGTAAAGTCATTCACGGTATTCTTTTATTATCCTTTAACGGCTGTAGGATCTGTAGTGATACTCCTTGTTTCATTCCTGATACTGGTGATTTGTGTTTTCTGTCCTTGTACTTGTCAGTCATTCTGGAGGTTTGTAACATGTTATTCTTTTTTTTTCCCTAAAGAACCAGTTTTTGTTATCATTGATTTTTCTCTCTTGATTTCCTGTTTTCAATTTCATTGATTTCTACTCATTATCATTCTTTCCTAGTGCTTGCTTTGTATTTATTTTATTCTTTTTTTCTAGTTTCTTGCGGTAGGAATTTAAGATCATTGATTTGAGACTTTCCTCTTTTCAAACGTAAACACTTTGTGTTAAATATTTCCCTCTCGCTCTACTTTACCTACAACCCACCAATTGCTATATATTTTCATTTTCAGTAATACATAGGGGGGTATTTTTGAAAGCGGTATTGAGAGATTCTTGGGGGCGACAAAGACAGCTATCTACCAAAAGTCATACTCCAACCTTCAGCGGCACAGACATGTTGCCAGGGAGCGGCTGTCCAAGTGGGCTTCCAAGTTGTCCTTGCCTTTGGTGAGGAAAGAGGAACAGTTCTTGCCAATGGAGTGTGAGAAGTACTGTGTGTTACTTCCAAGCCAATGTAGAAAAGAAGTAAATATTATTTTTTATTTTTTTAACATTTATTCATTTTTTGAGAGACACTGACAGAGTACAAGCATGGGAGGTGCAGAGAGAGAGGGAGATACAGAATCTGAAGCAGGCTCCAGGCTCTAAGCTGTCAGCCCAGAGCCCAATGTGGGGCTTGAACTCATGAACTGTGAGATCATGACCCGAGCCAAAGTTGGACGCTTAACAGACTGAGCCACCCAGGCGTCCAATATTCTTTGTTTCGAAGTTTATTGATTTATTTAGAAGGAGAGAGAGCATGCTTTTGTGAGCAGGGGAAGGGCAGAAAGAGAGAGGGAGAAAGAGAATCCTAAGCAGACTCCACATAGGGGCCATGAACCATGTGACAGAGAGACAGAGCGCGAGCAGAGGAGGGGCAGAGACAGAGGAAGACACAGAATCCGGAACAGGCTCCAGGCTCCCAGCTGTCAGCACAGAGCCCAACATGAGGCTTGAACCGTGAGATCATGACCTGAGCCGAAGTAGGATGCTCAACCAACTGAGCCACCCGGGCCCCGCGTGGGTCTCTTAAGTTGGTAAGATACATGCCTTTTGAATTAAGCCCTCAGTAGTTTGAAATGTATGTGCTAACAATAGCTAGCTTTTCTTCGCTGTTAACCTCAAAATTCAGCAATGTAACTTGAAAGATGCTTGCTAATAACACATTAAGGACATGGCATCTGCGAATGTATTTGAACTTACTGATTTTATCCAGAATTAATTCTTAGATATTAAAGGCCTTAAGTTTACTGCCTTATTATACCTACTATACTGAGAACATTAAAAAAAGAAAAAAATAGAACACGTTGGGCGTGAGGCCTCATCAGAATTCCCAGTTCAAACCCATTTGGGAGCGAGTCAGAAAAGCACGGCTCCAAAGCGATCATCTGTGGCGGTGCCAGCCTGGACCCCTCCTTCCCCCCAACTAGTGTCTGCTCAAGACAAACACCTGAGAAATGAGGATCCCTGAAGTAAGTCGCCAGATTATTCCTGTTTCCTGTGTCCCTGCCCTGGGCATGGAGACGTCCAGGGAAGGAACTAACGCTCTTGCGCACTGAGAGCCTGAGCGTGTGTCTCTACACTTCATTTCTGTAGATCAAAGAAGACGGGGTCCAGAACTATATACAAAACACCACCCCAAACTGCCTCTCTGTGTGTTTGCAATGAAAACAACCTGCTCTGGTGGCCCCTGGGGGGCTCCATGGGTTAATCGTCCAACTTCTGACTCAGGTCATGATTTATGGTTCTTGAGTTCGAGCCCCGTGTCGGGCTCTGTGCTGACAGTGTGAAACCTACCTGGGATTCTCTCTCTCTCTCTCTCTCTCTCTCTCTTCTCCTCCCCCCACTTGTGCTCTCTCTCTCTCTGTCTCTCAAAATAAATAAAATTAAAAATTTTTTTAAAAAAACCCTGCTCTGGTCTTAGATCTCTTTTGTATTCTTTACTGTATCTAATTGGTCTCCTCTTCTTTTTTTCCTTAGCAAAGTGTTTTATATTTAAAATAGAAAGGGAAGGGTTATGTTTTTAAAAGAGAAATCTCTTCCCTACCAGGCCAAATGAGGGTGTTGCCCCCATCTTTTCTCTCTGCACTTCCTCTCATAGGAAAGTGATTGAATTTGAGCTCCATTAACTCCTCTCTGGTTTATAAGCTCTGATTTATAGGACAAATTACCTACGCAGCACTCAAGAAGGAACCTGTCTGTCTGGATAACGCGCGAGTTTGAGTTCACCGCCCCGCCCCCACGCCCATTTATTCATTCACGGCAGGGAGAGATCCGGAGGGCCGAGCAATTTCATCAGCCCTCGGAATCCACTACTGCCAGCCTCCTCTCCCCAGACCCGACCGCTACCATAAATAGACATCACGTGGCTTCCTTTTATGATAAGGTCAGAGGAAACGCGTGCACAGGGAGAAGCCGTTAGGAGAGTCAGAGCTCTGAGTTGCGGTTTAAAACCTGAACAGCGCTAAGTCCTCACGCCTGGGGGCTGGATCAGAGCGGAGGGGTAGGGAGCACGAACCAGGTTCACCTCCCGAGGCGACAGCCCTGGATGCCTGAGCCACTGGATGACTCCCAGCAGCCCTCGGCCTTCTTTACTCTGGAAGGGGGGGGGGGGGGTGACGGGCGTGGGGGGGAGGCCCGCAGACGGCCCCCCTCCCCACCCGCCTCCTGGGCTCCCCCGGTTCATTTTCTGATAAAGCTGTCAGTTTTTATTGCTGATAGGAGAACTCATTTTCTCTCCTAGCTGAATGTTAATTGGCCTTTCCCCTCTTTCATTCAGTTCCTACATGCAATCCCCTGCTTCCCGCCCCAAGCAGAGGAGCATTCCAGAAAGACAAGGAAGGTGGTTCTTTGGAAATTGCTAAGTCAGAGACTTAGAAGAAGCTAAACAGGAGAGCACAGAGGGAGTTTTGCCCACACACTCAGCTCCTAGGAGCACTTCCCTTCACTCGTACTGCAGGAGGCTCGGACTTAATGGGGGGACCTGCGGGGCCTGCGGGTCTACGGGAAGCCTAGAGGGGCCCGGGTCTAGGGGAAGCCTAGAGGGGCCCGGCCCCAAGACAGGTCCTAGAGAGACAGAATGACTAAGGGCTTCCCGGAGACCGATGCATGTAGTGGAGCTAACGGTTTGATGTGACCTGACTAGAGCGGTGGCAGAGATAAGCCAGGGTACCAGGGACTCCCAGAGGCGCAGAGAGACTCCCTGGAGAAAGCCAAGGCCACAGGCCACCTTACAGAGTAACATTCAGGAGGAGGAGGGTGCCGGGTGGAGGGGACAGTCTGTGCAGTCATGGTGCTCGAAGCAGTGTAGTGCATGGGGGAGGGGTGCGGATCTTGGTTTGGCTGAGGGTTAAGGTCATGTGGAGGACCAGGTCACAGCAGGGTTTGGGTACCCAAGCAGGTTTCTCCCCCCATAGAATTTCATGCACTTAAAATAAAGTAGCCTTTCTTAGGAGTTCCAGCCCTGCGTTGGGCCTGCTTCGGATTCTGTGTCTCCCTCTCTCTCTGCCCTTCCCCTGCTCACATTCTGTCTCTCCTTCAGAAATAAATAAACATTAAAAAAATTTTTTTGAGGGGCACGTGGGGGGCTCAGTCAGTTCAGCCTCTGACTTCAGCTCAGGTCATGATCTCATGGTTCATGAGTTCGAGTCTTGGGTTGGGCTCTGTGCTGACAGCTGGGAGCCTGGAGCCTGCTTTGGATTCTGTGTCTCCCTCTCTCTTTGCCCCTCCCCTGCTCATGCTCGCACCTTCTCGCTCTCTCTCTCTTTCTCAAAAATAAACGTTAAAAAAATTTTTAAGATATAGCCTTATTGAGACTTAATGTCTATAGCATTGAATTCACCGGCTTAAACCATACAATTCAAAGGCCTTTAGTATTTTGCAGAGTCGGGCATTATAATCTACAATCTGATTTTACAATATTTTCATCATCTCCCAAAGAACAACTTTCTGAGCAGGGTTTTTAACGGGGTTTACGCTGCCCGTCAGCGTGGCGGCAGAGTGGAGAGGGGTTTGGAGGGCAAGCCCGGCCCCCTTCGTGGTGCCTAGGACACAAGTGACGCACAGTGACAGCTGCACACGGGGGTTAAAACGTATGGCAGCCGCGGATGAAATTCCGTCCATCTCTTAGGCTCTTATTTGCTGGCAGGAGAAGAACTGGCTTACGAACCCCCGGGCCATTTTCGCTGGCTGGCTAGTTAGTGGCAGTGATATAAATGAATATTAGAGATGAATGTTACCCATTTACAAAGAAAAATGGACGGAGGGGCCGTATCGTGCAAACTCCAGAATTCTGAAGTTTCTGCCAACACAGAGCATGACCCATACGGTTTATGCAGCAAATCCCCACAACAGGTCTGTCCCAACAAAAGGGCAGGAGCTCTGTCCTCAAAGGGCCTGTCGGGTCACCAGAGTGCGGTCCCCAGGAACCAGGGTGAGGAACAGGCCTGCCCCTGGGGAGCCCCGGCGGCCCACTCAGACCCAAAGTCCTTAGCAAGACAGGGACCAGAGAGAACAAGGACTTCTGTGCGGTGGCTTTGGGGACAGTGGGTCTGACCCGAGCACGAGGCTGTGATAATTGTATCAGTTATTTTTTTTTTTTAATTGCGACTCAGAAACCAAAAAGCAAATGAAACCAGCTTTCACGGTACAGAGGACTCAGTTCTGACAAAGTCTTGACTAGGATGATCTGAAAAAAACTCTCCCTACAAAAACAGAAATGCATAATAAAATATAACCACATGAAGAAATAGTAATTACGTGGCTGAGCGAGAAAGGGATATCCCCAGGGGCCAGAGCAGAGAAGGCAAAAACCGGAGTGGTGACCCTGTGATCTGACCCCACAGCTCCCTGGAGGAGGGATGAGAGAGAGAGGCGGAGGGTCTCAGAGCCAGGAACCCGGGACCCGGGCCTTGGCCTCCGTGTTCAGATGGATGTAGGGACGGGAAGATCTCCAGGGAACAGGAGGTAGAGAGTAGAAACCACGACTTTTTGTGAAATCAGGCTCCTGAGAGATCCTCTAGGGACTGATCGCTCAGTGAAAGAGGGGGGGGCTAGGAAAATCCTATGACGGGGCACAGGGGACAACAGGGGGCTTGTCTACCCCAGGGCAGCGAGCGCCTTCCAGAAGGACCCTCTGCAAACTGCAAACTGCCCATCGGCACACGTGGGCTGGGATTCTCACGTTGAGAAAAACACTGATCCCGAAGCTGGTGATGACCGAGGGGCACCTGGGAAAGCAGATGCAGGGTGGCTTTACAGGGACCCTCCTACACCTCGGGTCGCAGCCCCCAAGTCCCGCGGGAGAAACAAGCTCCTCCAAAGATGAGTTCACAACCTCAAGTCCCAGGGCGTCTGAAGAAGTCATCGGGACATGTCAACAGGGGCCACAAGCATGGGGATCAGAGCCCTAAGACGCGGAGGGAACGGAAGAGCTGGCAAAGGAGAGTGCGCGCCGCACGTTACAGTGATCGGAGGCCAAAACAGAAGAGTCAGACTCTCAAGAAAATAACAAGAAACGAAGGCAAGATAAACAGGTTTGAACATTTGCAGAGGGAGTGATAGGGCGTCTGAGTGCGCCCCTAATCTCCCGGCGGGGCGCTGTGGGAAGGGCGGATCCGTGTTGCAGGCGCGTCCACTGGGTACGCAGCGGTTTTTTATCCTCTCGTCTCTCATCTTATATATATTTGAAAAGGTCCACAATAAAAATTAAAAAACAAATAAAAAACAAATCTCCAAACAATTTCTAGAAATGAACAATAGAAATAATGAAATGTGAAACTCCGAACAGGTCTGGATGGCAGACTGTACACAGATACAGAGAGAACTGGGGGGCGCCCGGGGGGCTCAGGCAGTTAGGCGTCCGACTCTTGGTTTCAGCTCAAGTAATGATCTCGTGGTTTATGAGTTCGAGCCCCACGTCTGGCTCTGGGCTGTCAGCTCGGAGCTTGCTTGGGATTCTCTCTCTCCCCCTCCTGTGCGTGTGCTCTCTCTCAAAATAAATAAATAAACTTTAAAAAAATACTTTAAGGGGCGCATGGGTGGCTCAGTTGGTTAAGCCTCCGGCTTCGGCTCAGGTCAGATCTCACGTTCGTGGGTTCGAGCCCCATGTCAGGCTCTGTGCAGACAGCTGGCTCGGAGCCTGGAGCTGCTTCCGGTTCTGCGTCTCCTTCTCTCTCTGACCCTCCCCCTCTCATGCTCTGTCTCTCTCTGTATCAAAAATAAGTAAAATAAAAAAAACCCTTTAAAACATGATCAGAATTCCATCTTTTAAAAAGAGAGAGAGAGAGAGAATTGATGAGCCAGAAGATATTAAAAGATATCCAGAATGCAGGGTGCCTGGGTGGCTCAGTCGGTTGAGCATCTGCCTCTTGATTTTAACTCAGGTCATGATTTCATGGTTTGTGAGTTCAAGCCCCACGTCTGGCCCTGTGCTGACAGTGTGGAGCCTGCTTGGGATTCTCTCCCTCTACCTCTCTCTGCCCCTCCCCACCTCTCTCAAAGTAAATAAATAAACTTAAAAAAAGTCCAGAATGTAGAGAGATAAATATATGAAAAGCTTCAAGAGAGATGAAAAGACACAAAAGAGAGACCGCCGCATTAAAGACCAATTTGACCCCTGACTGACTCAGTCGGTAGAGTATCGGACTCCTGATCTCAGGGTCGTGAGTTCAAGCCCCATGCTACGTGTGGAGCCTACTTAAAAAAATTTTGGACATTATCTAGTGACAGGCTGTGACCCGTAAGTTTTACTTCTAGGCAAGTCTCCTGAGGAAACTTACGTAGGAGCACCAGGCTGTGTGAGACGTTCCCAGCAGCTCTGTGTGCAAGCGAGAAAGATGGCAGTGAGTCAGATGTCCTGCGGTGGCAGAGAAGTTAAATCGTTTGCATTTTTTTCATATCACCGAGCACTACGGAGCAGTAACAATAAACCGCGGTCACATGTATCTACGTGGATATGTCTCAAAAACGGCAGAGGGATAACTTTTACTTAAAATTTAAAACAGGGGCGCCTGGGTGGCTCAGTCGGTTGAGCCTCCGACTTCAGCTCAGGTCAGATCTCACGTTCGTGAGTTCGAGCTCCACGTCAGGCTCTGTGCTGACAGCTAGCCCAGAGCCTGGAGCCTGCTTCCAGTTCTGTGTCTCCTTCTTTCTCTGCCCCTCCCCCTCTCATGCTCTGTCTCTCTCTGTATCAAAAATAAAATAAAACATTAAAAAATTTAAAAAAAGAAATTCCAAATGCTTTAAAAAAAAAAAAAAGGAAAAAAAAATTTAAAACATACAGGGGCGCCTGGGGGGCTCAGTAGGTTAAGCATCCAACTTCGGCTCAGGTCATGATCTCACGGTTCATGGGTTCAAGCCCCACGTTGGGCTCTGTGCTGACAGCTCAGAGCCTGGAGCCTGCTTCGGATTCTGTGTCTCCCTCTCTCTCCGCACCTCCCATGCTCGTGCTCTGTCTCTCTCAAAAACAAATAAACATTTAAAAAAATAAATAAATAAAAATAAAAAAGTTTTAAAAATACAAAACAATACTACATATTGTTCAGGGATGCAGACACTTCTAATAAAATGTGCGATAAACCAACAGGCTCGTTGCACACGGGACTGGGACGGTCAGGACGCGTAGGCAGTCTGACCCCGTGCGTCCAGCAGCAGGTCAAGAAGCGTCAGAATTACATGGAGAAGTTGCGAAGCCCATTGTGCTTGGGGGTCACCCAAGAAACATGCCCGGACGGAGTTCGATGCGCAAGAGATCTGTTGGGAGAAACCCCTGCGAAGGACCGCGGGGCGCAGGGGCAGCGCAGGGAGCGCCCCGGCCACTTCTTGAGGGAAGGACGAAGCCGCAGACCGCAGGGACCGGGAGGACGCTTCGTCCAGGCAGGCGGTTGTCTCTACGAGAAGACTGGGGCAGCAAGGGTCCCCCCTCGGGCTCTCATAGCCCCTGGTGGTGTAGCCCCTGGTGATTAGTTGCCGGCCGGGAGCAGCCTAGGGAGGTGGGAGGTAGGGAATGTGGGTCGGGCTTCAGGTGTCATGATTGGAAGCTTCTAGATGGACCCCACTCCCTGCAGCAGGTTCCTCCGAAGGGGACTCTGAGCGCCATTCGTCCATGGCTGCCACGGGTGCCATCACAGACCAGCACACAACCCGGGATACACAGCCCTCCGTCTCAGCTAGATCAAGCAGGCAGGAATAGAGAGATTCTCCTAAAGGCGAACAGACAATAATACCCAGGACTTAGATGACAGACCTTTCAAAGAAAAGCACATGGCGGGAGGGTGGGGAGGCGGTGCTTGGGGCTCAGGCGGTTGAGCGTCCGGCTTCGGCTCAGGTCATGATCTCGCGGTTTGTGAGTTCAAGCCCCACATCAGGCTCTATGCTGACAGCTCAGAGCCTGGAGCCTGCTTTGGATTCTGTGTCTCCCTCTCTCTCTGCCCCTCCCCTGCTCACGCTGTCTCTCTCTCTCTCAAAAATAAATAAAACATTAAAAAACATTTTGAAAAAAAGAGCACACGGGACTTTTATAAAAAAATCACCCACATAGTAGGTCACTAAGCCACTGCCAACCCACACGAGGAACTGAGAGCTGGCCATGATAAAATAAGATTAGAAATCAATCATAAAACATGTTTTTAAACCCATATGTTTTAAAATTTAAATTCATGGATTATCCAATAGAAGGGTCAAAGATTTCACGTGAGAAATCAGAAAATATTTAGAACTGAAAGACAATTAGATCATCATGGGCTGAATGTAGACAGACGCCGCTAAAGGAGCGTGCGCGGGGAGATTTCTGGCCACACACACACACACACACACACACACACACACGAAAAGAAGAAACATTCAACATGAGTAAGCTGAGTGTCCAGTTCCAGAAAAGAAAGAAAATAGAATAAAACAACAAAAACAGAAGCAGAAGGAAAGAAATAAGGCAAAAATAAAGAACAGAAAATCAAGGGGAAAATGAAGGGAAGCAAATCATACAAATTGCTGGGAAGGCTGGTCAACCAGGCAGAGGTCTGGCAAAGCGGTTGAGGACATACAGGAGAAGGTCCGAGGCATGTTAGGAACGAGCGAAAAGAACTAGCACAGCCACAGCAGAGATCCAAAAATGAGGATAGCTCAGGGGCGCCTGGATGGCTCAGTGGGTTACGCGTCTGACTCCTGATCTAGGCTCAGGTCATGATCTCACGGTTCGTGAGATCGAGCCCTGCATCAGGCTCCGTGCGTGGTGGGACGGGGAGCCTGCTTGGGATTCTCTCTCTCCTTATTTCTGCTCATTCTCCACTCACTCGCTCTCTCTTTCTCTCTCTCTTTCAAAATAAATAAACTGAAAAATAAATGAGGACTGGAGCGCCTGGGTGGCTCATTTGGTTAAGCATCCGACTTCGGCTCAGGTCATGATCTCACAGTTCATGATTTCGAGCCCCACATTGGGCTCTGTGCTGACAGCTCAGAGCCTGGAGCCTGCTTCAGATTCTGTGTGTCCTTCTCTCTCTGCCCTTCCCCCACTTTCTTTCTCTCACTCTCTCTCTCTCAAAAATAAACATTAAAAATTAAAAATAATAAATGAGGATAGCTCATATCCTCATTTCAAACCTCCTTCTCTACCACAATATTTATTTACAGTTTAGGTTGAAATACAAACTCTTTCTAGAGCATCTCCTGCCTGGGTAGTGACAGCGGTGGGCTAACTTCTATACAGAACTTTCTACAAGCCGTTCCCTGCACCTGCCATGTTCTCTCTGGCCTCCGTATCTTTGGTTAGGCGGTCTCCTTCGCCAGAAACCCCCTTCCCCCCTTAGGTCTCCTGCAAGGTCCAGCTAAAATGCAGATCCTCTGGCTCTGCCTGCCGGTGGGATCCCCACTATCTACTCTGTCCTTCTTCCTGACCAAGAGAAACAAATAAGATGCCCTGTTTAAGCTGACCCCAACCAGGAGTGCCTGCGGGGCTCAGGCGGTGAATTATCCGACTCTTGGTTTCAGCTCAGATCATGATCTCACGGTTCATGAGTTCAAGCCCTGCATTGGGCTGTGCACTGACAGCTCGGAGCCTGCCTGGGAGTCTCTCTCTGCCCCTCCTCTGCTCTCTCTGTCTCTCAAAATAAATAAACTTAAAAGAAATGTTTTTAAATAACCACAACTACAATAATATATTTACAGGTTCCCCTGCATCTCTGGGTGGCATGTGACACAGTTTTGGCCAATGAGATATAAATAGACATTTGCTAGGCATATTTTTTGAAGGCTTTTTAATTTATCCACCCACCCATCCATCTGTACACTCATCTCACCCATCCATCCATCCTCCACTCGTTCCTCTCTCCCTCCCTCCATCTTCCTCCCATCCACCCATCCATCCATCCATCCATCCATCCATTCATCCATCATTTTTGAGAGCCTATAAAGTGTCAGGCACAATATTTAGGTACTTGACATAGAAAATGAGTGATATTTGTTCCCTGACTTTAAGTAACTACACTACTTGGGAAGACAGATAAGGAAACAATTTCAATACATTTGTGGCAAGTAAGTGCCAGGCTAGAGGTAAAAAAGGAATCATTTTTTAATGTCTTAATATTTTTTCATTCTCTTATTTAACCAGAGGGATCTGTTTGCCTCAGGGAGGATTGTGATTTCCATGGAAGGAATGTAACAAGAGGAAATAAAAAATGACCTTTTTGCTTTTGAGTGTTGGAGCAACCCTGAGCACACAAGACAATAGTCTTAAAACTGAGCTTGTTTCAGAGAAGCAAGGGACTTTCTAAATTCCAAAGGCTTCTCTTTAAGAAATGACAAGCAAGTCGGGCTGACTTGGACATAAGCCAGGCACAGGGCCAGAGGATGTGACTTGGGGACATTCCCATCAGGTAGGAGGAGACAGGAGATCAGATAGGAGGATCCTGGGAAGTCTCAGCACGAACGCAGCACCAGAGCACGGGGCTGTCCGGGCAGTGGTTTTGAAGGGCACTGGCGGGGAACCCGAGAACCGGGCTGGACAGTGGGCACCGGACAGGCAGCCTGAACCATCCCAGACACAGGTCTTAGAGCCACGAGCCTGGACCCCATCTTGGGAAGAAGCAGTAGAAGGAGCCCTAACAGGAGCGCCTGGGTGGCTCAGTTGGTGAAACGTCTGACTTCAGCTCAGGTCATGATCTCACGGTTCGTGGGTTCGAGCCCCGCGTCGGGCTCTGTGCTGACAGCTCAGAGCCCGGAACCAGCTTCAGATTCTGTCTCCCTCAGTCTCAGCCCCTCCTTCCTTCACATTCTGTCTGTCTCTCTCACTCATAAACAAACAAACAAACAAACAAACAAATAAAAAGAAGGAGCCCTAACAGGGAACCTGAACCTGAATGTACTTGAACTATCATCTTGATGCATCTAAGGCAACGCAGGAGCTTTTGAAGCCTGAGAAGACAGCTAGCTTTGATTAGCAAGTTCACGGCATTCTATTTTTTTTTCTTTTTCCGTCCTTGGTGGGAGTGGGGTCTGTGAGCAAGACAGAACCAGTTACAGAGCATTTTCAGTTGCATGTCTGCGCGCCTCTGCTTACAGCATGAAGATTTTTATCCCACGACGGAGGCGTGCGCGGCGTGCAAGGAGCCCGAGGGGCTGGGTGTCAGGGCGCCGGTTCATGGGGGAGCAGCCATGCGGGGCTCCAGGCTCAGAAAGGCCTGGATTCGGAGTCTCATGCTCCGTAGTGACTATCTTGAAATTCTTAATAATTTCACCTTTGAATTTGTGTCTTATATGCCAAGTCTAATGGAACAATGGAAGTGTGGGGGCCTGGGGGCCTGGCTCAGGGGCAGTCCAACTCCTATCGCCTCTCTGGACTAGGAAGTTCTCAGCACCTGCTCCCTGGCCTCTCCCCCGTCCCCACCCCAGCTTGCTGGGCTCTTGGCCCAGGCTGTGACTCAGTCGTGTTGCTGGAAGGGGGGCGTGGGGAGCCCAGCGTGTTGCTCTAGCCCTCTGTTCCTGGCAGAGGTCTCAGGACAGACGTGGTGGCCGCTGTCCTTGCCCTGCGGTGCCTTTGCCAGGGTCTGGCTCGGTGTCCCAGCCCCTTATCCTTACACCGAGTTGCATTCCCTTGGGCTTCCCCATCCACCACGAGCTGGGGTGGCAGTTCCTCAAGAAGGGGAGGCTGACTTCCGCACCCCCACCCCCGGGCCCTGTGGTCCCGCTAGGGCAAGGGGGGCCCTGGCACAGCCTCTGAGGGTCCGCACTTTCTAGGTGAGCACCCTCAGCCCTGAGGCGGCGCGATATTAAGTGGCAAACAGAAAGCATCCTGACAGGCCTCGGAGGAAAAGAGAAAGCTTTGTACGTTAGCATCTCCCACAGCACCATTTCTTACTTTCTGAACACGAGGCCTGCGTTTCCAGTGCCCACGGGACCCCAGAATTCATGCGGGAAGCCTGCTGGGCCCTGGGCTGGGCTGGGCTGGCCCCTCACTAACCGGCAGGTGGCTGCTTTGAAGTCCAGAACACAAAAGGCACCGTCTGTCTCCTAGGCGACCCCACCCAGTGTCACAGTCAAAGTGTGTGGCTACCGCTGGTGACGTCTCCGAGGCATCCCTGCCCATCCACCGCTGGGCCCATCGCACTAACAGCTTGTATATGAATAGCTAAGATATCTGCTGTGCCTACTGTGTGCCTGGCGCCCCACTAAGCACTGACTCATTTAAACCTCTCATCGCCCTGGGGAAGTTTGCACATAGCTCCGCCATTCTGCACCAGGACGGTGGGGATGAGTAAGGGGTGGAGTCAGGACTTGAACCCCAGCAGGGAAGATGGAAACTAAAATAATTTTTTTAATGTTTATTTTTGAGAGAGAGAGAGAGAGCGAGCACTAGTTGGGGAGGAGCAGAGAGAGAAGAGGACACAGAATCCGAAGCAGGCTCCGAGCTGTCAGCACAGAGCCCAACATGGGGCTCAAACTCATGAACGGTGAGATTGTGACCTGAGCTAAAGTCAGATGCTTCACCGACTTGAGCCACCCAGGCGCCCTGAAAATGGCAATTTACTGATGAAACACAGGAGCTCACATGCACCTGAAACGGGATGCTAAAACCTGAGTGCAGGGGGCTGAGCACGGAGTTTCACCTGCCCCCCAAAATTGTGCAGCCAAAAAGGAAACACTGAGTCACTAATATCATGGTGACAAAGCACCCAATTTGAAGAGCTTTGTTGAGGGTGGGCGCCCGCCCTGGGATGGAGAAGGCCAGCGAGGGCGCCTGGGACAGGGGAACACGGGTGGGACGGGCTGGGGGGTGTCAGACGGACGGTGGCACAGACACATCCCAAAGCATCAGATCATTCATCTCGGTCCGGGGTCCTTAGGATTCCAACACACGTAAGTCCAGGCAGCAGCGCCCCATGCCCCCCACCCCACCCCCATCTCCGGGAGGCTGACTCTAAGCAAACAAAGCCCGTCTCAGGAAGTCATAATGCTAAACCTGGTTGGCTTAGAGGCCAGAGTGAGAGTTTAGATTTTTAATAAAAATGTTATGTACTTGGTCGTAGCTGATTTATTGGAAGCCAACCTCTATTTCTTTCAGTCACGGGGGCCCAGTTCCATTTTCAAGGTTGACGAATGCCCCCCTCCCTCCCTGCAACTGCCACCAGACCCGGTCTTCGCTTTCCCCTTCTTCTTTTTTTTTTTTTTTTAACATTTTCATTTATTTTTGAGAGACAGAGAGAGACAGATCATGAGCAGGGGAGAGACAGAAAGAGAGAGACACACACAGAATCTGAAGCAGGCTCCAGGCTCTGAGCTGCCAGCACAGAGCCCGATGCAGGGCTCAAACCCACAAACTATGAGATCATGACCTGAGCTGAAGTCGGACCCTCAAGCGACAGAGCCACCCAGGCGTCCCACATCCCTCTCCGTTTTTCTCTGTAGAACCTGGAGGCTTTGGGTTTCCTGCCCACCTGTGGTTTGTCACAGCCCTTAAGCCCATGGAGGAAAGGGGGGCAGAAGGGGGGAGACAGGTTCAGCCTCCGTTCACCCCTCAAGTCAAGGGTCAGCCCCTCCCTCCTCGCCACTCATTTGCCAACAAAGCAGAGGTCACGCTTTGAAGAAAACTCCGCAATCTTAGAGACAGGACATCTGGAGTTCCTGAAAAGTGCCTGCATCTTGTTTAGACACATTTTTGCGGAGATCTTTGCCAAAGAATCCTGGAATTAAAATTCGGTCATTGGCAAATTAGAACTAATTTTTATTTCTTAAAAAAGGTTTTTTTTAATGTTTATTTATTGCTGAGAGCGAGAGACAGAATGTGAGTGGGGTAAGGGCAGAGAGAGAGAGAGAGAGAGAGAGAGAGAGAGAGAGACACACACACACACACACACACACACACACACACACACACACAGAATCCAAAGCAGCCTCCAGGCTCTAAGCTGGGAGCACAGAGCCCGATGCAGGGTTTGAACTCACAAACCACAAGATCATGACCTGAGCCGAAGTAGGATGCTTTACTGACTGAGCCACCCAGGAGCCCCAAAACTGATTTTTAAAGCAGCATCTCACTCGGCGCTGCCTGTTTGGATGTATGCATGCATTCACACACGTGCTTGTGTCTTTAAGCCTCATTAGTCCTCTGATCACCCTGGAAATAAACAAAGACCAACCACAAGAGAAAAGCCAAAGTCATTTCTCCTGAACTTGGTACAAAGCAGTGGGCCAGTGTCACTTGCATTTTGGCAAAGATTCAAAGGCAGGCAGAGTGGGGAAGGTTTATAGTGGGAAAGGGGAGTGACCCGTTTGGAGGCTGTCGGCCCGGGGGGAAGCGGCTAACTCCAACAGGGTGTCTGACGTGATTGGTTAGGGGAGTGTGCTTGGCTTTCTGCGGTGGGTCCTAAATCGGAAGGGGGGACAGAAATTAGGGAAGCTGTCAGTTATTCATCTCGATCTGGCCATTTGGGGTCAATTGTTATGGAAGTTGTTTAGCTTCCTGGATTGCCTCTGGAGATAGGAATCTGGCTCCCTGCAAGTCTGATTTACAGCAGCCTGGCTTCCTGGGTTGTTTATTGTAGGGAAGGGTTGGTTTCTCGGGCAGTCTGCTGGCGCCTGTGAGTCAAAGTCCTATTTTTCTGTATGCTTCGGCTAGTGCCCATTTCTGTATTCAGTGTCTCGGGATAATTATGTAAGAATTGGTCAAATATGCCCGTCCCTTCTCTCTGAAGTCTAAATCTGTCTGTTCAGCAAGTTTAGAAGGTGACCTTATCCGTGAATAGCAGTTATCTGCCTAATACTGTCAGATCGGAGAACCTGGGGGCTCAGTCGGTTGAGCATCCGACTTGGGCTCGGGTCATGATCTCGCAGTTTGTGAGTTTGAGCCTCACATCAGGCTCTCTGCTGTCAGCGCAGAGCCTGCTTCAGATCCTCCGTCTCCCTCTCTCTCTCTGCCCCTCCCCTGCTTGCACTATCAAAAAAAAAAATTACCATCAGATCTCAAACACCTTCATTAAGCAAATCCACAAAAATCGCCGTTCCTTAAAGCGCAGCTGCCGCGCACCCAGCCAAGCTTGTGTTTGGCAACAGCGCAGACTGCACATGAACTAGGCGGGGACAGACAATCGTGGCATCTCCTCCTAAAGCTGTGGGCGGCTCCTGACTTCCCAGCCTCCCTGTCGGGGCTCCGCACAGGGTCTCACCACGCAGCATCCCTGGCTGAGTTCTGATGGAGGACAGAGAATTAAGGAAAGACCAACAGTAGCTTGTGGATGCAATTCAGAAAAACGCATGCTTCCCTCCTGAATTATTAGGACGGATCACTCGGCCGGACCGCCCCTGTGCAGTCGGGATGAGGTCTGTGCCCTGAAGACCCAGCCTCAGTCTCTGCCTGTCTCGATGCTCCTGATTGAGGTTAGGGCGCTTTCTCCCATCAGGAGCTCTTAGAGCTTTTCTCTGTGAGACCAACACCCCATCACTGGCGCCTCCGCTTCCTAACCCGGGCGCCCCCGATGCCATTACTTGACTGTGGCACCAAATTACAGACAAAGGCAAGGAAACGAACCCGGGACGTGAGGCACAGAGGCGCCTGGCCGGGGCGGTGCAGAGATGGAATCGGGGCACCCAGACCGAGGCCCCGCTTTGCCCCTGGGTCCATAATGACTTTGGGCAAACCGTTTGTTGGATTTATTTTGTTTCAGGTTCCTTACCGGCGCACTGACAGTTGAAATACCAGTTCCCGGGGAGCCTGCGTGGCTCAGTCGGTTGAGCGTCCCACTCTTGATTTCAGCTTAGGCCATGATCCCACGGTTATGAGATCGAGCCCCATATCGGGCTGAGCGTGGAGCCTGCTTCAGATTCTCTCTCTCTTCGTCTCTCCTGCCAGAGCCACCAGCACCCTCTCTGACCTGACCTACTTCCTCCCTTCGTTCGCTGTGGTCTAGCCCGCTGGTGCCCGGCTGCCCAACGACACTGCCGTCGAGAGGGAACCTGGGTCCAGCCAGGTGGCCGTTGGTCCGGCACAGTTATTAACGGGGCCGCTTTCCCTCTCAAAGGCCCTGGTTAGGATGAGGGATTAGGTTGTTGGGCCGACCTCTGCCCCACTCCTCTGCCTGCCACAGTGGGGGTGCTACTTTGCACAGGGCGCTCAGGAAGGGATTTTCTGAAGAGCTAGCATTGAAGGCAAAGTATAAAGGCCAAGGAGTCGCGATGTGAAGGGTCAGAAGAGCATTGCAGACAGAGGGGTAGCACGTGCCAAGACCCTGGGGCAGGGAGAGCTTGGCGTCTCAAGAAGCAGGAGGAGGCCCAGAGAATCCTGACCACAGAGGACAGTGGTCCCTCCCCGGGTGAGGCTGGGGAGCAAGGCAGGAAGCGGAGAGTGCGGACGACCTGGCGTTCTCCCCCAGCCTAGGTCACGGACAGTTCCCGCGCCGGTGCCCTGGTTCCGTGTGTGAAGCGGCCGCGTTTTAATAATGTGCGATTCTCGCGGGCTTGCTCTCGAGGTTGTTTGTGATGCTGAGTCTAAAGCAGGTAAGCGGTCTCCGTGGACAAGGTCGCCTTTTAAATGTGCTGAATGGACGGATTTACCCTTCACGGAGACGGGGTGGATTTATTTTCAAACCCACCGGGATGCGGGGAAACGAACGGAACAAGATCTGGGGCGATGATGGGTATTTACTGGAAAATGTCCACACAGCTCTTACGAGGCCACGTCCGCTCGCTCCGGATGAGA
>PJEM01013979.1:0-37676 GCA_004023845.1 Helogale parvula
AAAAAAAAAAGGTGTGATGAGTTACAAAAGGCTATTAATGTGGTGAATAACAAAATGGAGGCAGCCACCTCAAGGATTGACGAGACAGGGAGAAGAATAGGTGAATTAGAAGATATAGTTATAGCAAATGAGGAAGTTGAAAAAAAGAGAGAGAGATTGATCCAGGAACAGGAAAGGAGAATTCGAAACCTGAATGATAAAATCAAACAGAACAACATCTGTATCATAGAAATTCCTGAAGAGGAAGACAGAGAGAAAGGTCCAGAAGGGATACTAGACCAAATTATAACTAAGAATTTCCAAAATCTGGAGAAAGAAATAGACATTCAAATTCAAGAGGCACAAAGAACCCCCTAAAGGCATAATTTGAATCGACTTTGGCATGACATATCATAGTGAAACTGGAAAAATATAAAGATAAAGAGAGAATTTTGAAAGCAGCTAGGGAGAAAAGGGCCCTCACATACAAATGGAAACCTATCAGAGTGGTTATAGACCTATCTAATGAAACTTGGCAGGCCAGGAAGGAATAGTAGGAAATCTTCAATGTGATGAACAGAAAAAACATGCAGCCAAGAATCCTATATCCAGCAAGCCTGTCATTCAAAATAGAAGGAGAGATTAAAAGTGTTCCCAAATAAAGAAAAACAGAATTCATGACCACCAAGCCAGCCCTACAAGAAATCCTAAGAGGGACTCTATGAGGGAAATGTTGCAAAGAATACAAGGTGCCAGAGACACCACTATAAACATGAATTCTAGGGAGAGCACAATGACTCTAAACCCACATTTTTTGATAATAACACAGAATGTAAATGGACTGAATGCTCCAACCAAACGACACAGGATAGCAGAACGGATAAAAAAACAAAATCCAACTATTTGCTGTCTACAAGAGACTAATTTTCGACCTGAAGATACTTTCAGATTGAACGTAAAGGGATGGAGAAATATCTATCATGCGACTGGAAGCCAAAAGAAAGCTGGAATAGCCATAGTTATATCAGACAATCTGGACTTTAAAGTAAAGGCAGTAACAAGAGATGAAGAAGGACATTATACAATAATTACAGGGTCTCTCCGTCAGGAAGAGCTAACATTAATAATATGTATGTGCCAAATTCGGGAGCGCCCAAATACATAAACAACTAATCACAGACAGAAACAATCTTATTGATAGGAATGTGCTAATTGCAGGGGACTTTAATACTCCACTGACTGCAACGGATATATAAACCAGATAGAAAAATCACTAAAGAATCAATGGACCTTAACAACACATTGGAACACATGGAATTGATGAATATATTTAGAACTCCAGAAGTTAGGAAACTCACCTTCTTTTCGAGGGCATATGGCACATTCTCCAAGATAGATCACATACTGGGGCATACAGCAGCCCTCCATAAGTATAAAGGAATAGAGATCATACCATGCAAACTTTCAGATCACAAATCTATGAAACTTGAAATTAGCCACAGGAAAAAGTCTGGAAAATCTCCAAAAATGTGGAGGTTAAAAACCACCCTACTAAAGAATGATTGGGCTAATCAGATAATTGAAGAAGAAATTAAAAACTATACAGAAACAAATGAAAAGTAAAATACAACCATCCAAAGTCTCTGGGACACAACAAAGGCAGTCCTAAGAGGAATGTATATTGCATTCCAGGCCAATTTCAACAAACTAGAAAAAGCTCAAATTCAAAATCAAGCAGAGCAACCTACTGGAACTAGAAGGGAAGCAACAAGAGCACCTCAAACCCAGCAGAAGAAAAAAGATCATAAAGATCAGGGCAGAAATCAACAATATAGAATCCAAAAGAACATTTGAGCAGATCAATGAAACCGAGAGTTGGTTCCTTGAAAAAATAAACAAAATCGATAAACCTCTAGCCAGGCTCCTAAGAAGGAAAATAGAGAGCATCCAGATAGACAAAATAATGAATAGAAAAGGATCTATCACAACCAATCCCTTAGAAATACAAGCAATCTTCAGAGATTACTATAAAATTATATGCCAACAAACTGGACAACCTAGAAGAAATGGACAAATGCCTAAATGCACATGCAATGACAAAATTCAAACGGGAAGTGATAGAAAGCATGAATAGACCAATAACAAGTGAAAAAATTGAATCCATTATCAAAAATCTCCCAATGAATAAGAGCCCAGGGCCAGATGGCTTCCCAAGGGAATTCTACCAGACATTTAAGGCAGAGCTATTACCCATTCTTCTCAAACTATTCCAAAAAATGGAAATAGAAGGAAAACTTCCAAACTCATTCTACAAAGCCAGCATCACATTGATACCCAAACCAGACAGAGACCCAGGAAAAAAAAAAAGAGAACTACAGACCAATATCCTTAATGAATACAGATGCAAAAATACTCAACAGATACTAGCAAAAAGAATTCAACAGCATATAAAAAGAATTATCCATTATGTTAAAGTGGGATTCATTCCTGAGTTACAGGGCTGGTTCAATATTTGCAAATCCATCAATGTGACCCATCACATTGACAAATGAAAGGATAAAAAGCATATGATCCTGTCGATAGATGTAGAAAAAGAATTTGACAAAATACAGCACCGTTTCTTAATAAAAACCATTGAGAACGTTGGAGTAGAAAGAACTTACCTAAACACTATAAAAGCAGTTTATAAAAAAGCCCACAGCTAATAACATCCTCAATGGGGAAAAACTGAGAGCTTTTCCCCTGAGGTCAGGAACATGACAGAGGTGTCCACTCTCACCACTGTTTTTTAACATAGTGCTAGAAATCCTAGCATCAGCAATCCGACCACAAAAGGAAATAAAAGGCATCAGAATTGACAAAGAAGAAATCAAACGTTCACTTTTCGCAGATGACATGATACTCTACTGGAAAACCTGACAGACTCCACCAGAAGCCTTCTAGAACTGATCCATGAATTCAGTAAAGTTGCAAGGTACGAAACCAATGTACACAAATCGGTTGCATTCCTATACATTAATAATGAATCAACGGAAAGAGAAATCATGAAACTGATCCCATTCACGATTGCACGAAAAACCATCAAATACCCAGGAGTAAACCTAACCAAGGATGTAAAAGACTTATATGATGAAAACTATATAAAACTTATGAGAGATTGAAGAAGACACCAAGAAATGGAATAACATGCCCTGTTCATGGATCAGAAGAATAAACATTGGGGAAATGTCATTACTACCCAAAGCAATCTACACATTCAATGCAATCCCCATCAAAATTGCACCAACATTCTTCTCAAAGCTAGAACAACTATCCTCAAATTTGTATGGAACCACAAACAACCCCGAATAGCCAAAGTAATATTGAAGAAGAAAACCAAAACGGGAGGCATTACAATCCCAGTCTTTAGCCTCTACTACAAAGTTGTCATCATCAAGACAGGATGGTATTGGAACAAAAACAGACACATAGACCAATGGAATAGAAAAGAGAATTCAGACCTTGGTCCACAAATGTATAGCCAATTAAATTTTTACAAAGCAGGAAAGAGTATCTGATGGGAAAAAGACTACCTCTTTCACAGGTGGTGTTGGGAGAACTGGACAGCAACATGCAGAAGAATGAAACTAGACCACTTTCTTACACCATACACAAAAATAAACTCCAAATGACTGAAGGACCTGAATGTGAGACAGGAAACCATCAAAACCCTCGAGGAGAAAGTAGGAAACAACCTCCTTGACCTCCACCACAGCAATTTCCTACTTGACACATCCTCAAAGGCAAGGGAAATGAAAGCAAAACTGAACCCCTGGGACCTCATCAAGATACAAAGCTTCTGCACTGCAAAGGAAACAATCAAGAAAACTAATAGGTAACCAACAGAATGGGAAAAGATAGTTGCAAATGACATATCAGATAAAGGGCTAGTATCCAAAATCTACAAGGAACTCACCAAACTCCACACCCAAAAAACAAATAACCCAGTGAAGAAATGGGCAGAAGACATAAACAGACACTTCTCCAAAGAGGACATCCAGATGGCCTACAGGCACATGAAATGATGTTCAACATCACTCATCATCAGGGAAACACAAATCAAAACCACACTGAGATACCACCTCAGGCCAGTCAGAGTGGCTAAAATGAACAAATCAAGAGACTATAAATGCTGGCGAGGGTGTGGAGAGATGAGCACCCTCCTAACACTGTTGGTGGCAATGTAAACTGGTGCAGCTGCTCTGGAAAACAGTGTGGAGGTTCCTCAAAAACCTATCTATCGAACTCCCTTATGACCCAACAATAGCACTAATAGGAATTTACCCAAGGGATACAGAAGTGCTGATGCAAAGGAGCACATGTACCCCAATGTTCATAGCATCACTGTCAACAATAATCTAAATGTCCATCACCTGATGAATGGATCAATAAGATATGGTATATATACCTTGGAGTATTACATGGCAATGAGAAAGAATGAAATATGGCCATTTGTAGCAAAGTGGATGGACCTCGAGGGTGTCATGCTAAGCGAAATAAGTCAGGCAGAGAAGGACAGATACCATATGTTTGTACTCATAGGTCTAACAGAAGAATGGGAGAAATCTAATGGAGGACCAGGGGGAGGGAAAGAGGGAAAGAGATTTGGGGAGAGAGAGGGACGCAAAACTTGAGAGACTATTGAATTCTGAAAATGAACTGAGGGTTGAAGGGAAAGGGGAGCGGGAAATGAGGTCGTGGTGATGGTGGAGGTCACTTGTGGGGAAGAGCACTGGGTGTTATATGGAAACCAATTTCACAATAAACTATTTTAAAAAATAAATAAAGGCCAGTTTGTCCGAAAAAAAGAAGAAGAATTGATGCTGTATTTTGTCAAATGGATTTTCTGCATCTATTGATAGGATCATATGATTCTTATCCTTTCTTTTATTAATGTGTTGCATCACTTTGATTGATTTGTGAATATTGAACCAGCCCTGCAGGTTAGAAATAAATTTCACTTGATACTAGTGAATAATTCTTTTTTAATATAATGTTCGATTCTATTTGCTAGTATCTTGTTGAGGATTTTTGCATCCATGTTCATCAAGAAAATTGGTCTGGAGTTCTTTTTAGTAGGGTTTTTTCTGGTTTTGGAATGAAGTTAATTCTGGCCATATGGAATCAGTTTGGAAGTTCTCTTTCCATTTCTATTTTTTGAAACAGTTTCACCCCAATAAGTATCATTTTTTTCTATAAATGCCTGGTATAATTCCCCTATTAAGCCATTTGGCTCTGGAGCAGCCTGTTGGTAGATTTTTTATTCCTGTTTTGACTTCTTTGTTGTATATGGGTCTGTACAAATTTTCTGTTTTTTGCCGTTTACGTTTTGGTAGTTGATATGTTTCTAAGAATTTATACTTTTTTCCAGATTTCCCAGTTTGTTGCCATGTAAATTTTTCATAATATTCCCTAATAATTGTATTTCTATGATGTTAGTTGTAATCTCTCCTCCTTCATTTGTGATTTTATTTATTCAGATCCTTTTTTTTCTTTTTGATAAGTCTCACTATGAACTTATCAGTTTTCATAACTCTTTTGAGTAACCAGCTCTTAGTTTTGTTGATCTGTTCTATTGTTTGGTTTTTTAATTTTTTTTGGTGTTGTTTCTATATTCTTTATTTCTCTTCCAATCTTTATTATTTATCTTCTTCTGCTAACTTTAGGCTTTATTTGCTGTTTCTTTTCTAGCTCCATTAATTGTAATATTAAATTTTTGTGTTGGAGACCTTTCTTACTTCTTGAGGTAGGACTATATTGCAATATACTTCCTTTTTAGGACTGCCTTTGCTGCATTGCAAAGGTTTTGTACTGTCGTGTTTTCATTTTCTTTTGGTTCCATGTACTTTTTTTTCTTATTTTGTCTTTAATTTCCTGGTTATCCAATTAATTCTTTAGTAGGATGATCTTTAACCTCCATGTATGCATGGTCATTTCAAATTTTTCTCATTGATGATTTCAAGTTTCATAGCGGTGTGGTCTGAAAATATGCATGGTATGATCACATTCTTTTTGTACCTTTTGAGGGCTGATTTGTGACCCAGTATGTGATATGTTCTGGTGAATGTTCCATGAGCACTGGAAAGGAATGGGTATTCTGCCGCTTTAAGATGGAATGTTCTGAATATATTTGTTTAATCCATCCGGCCCAGTGTGTCCTCCAAAATCAATGTTACCTTGCTGCTTTTCTGCTTAGATGATTTGTCCATTGCTGTAAGTGGGGTGCTAACGTCCCCTACTATTATTCTATTATCATCAATGAGTTTCTTTATGTTTGTTAGTAATTGATTTATATATTTGTTTAAAGTTGGGGACATAAATATTTGCAATTGTTAGATCTTGTTGGATAGATCCCTTAATTATAATATAATGCCCTTCTTCAACTCTTTTCACAGTCTTTGTTTTATTTTTTTCTGATATAACTATGGATATTCTGTTTTTGTTTTTGTTTTTGTTTTGTTTTGTTTTGTTGGTGTCCATTAGCATGATAAGTGATTTTCCACTTTCTCACTTTCAATCTGAAGCCTTTAGGTCTAGAATGACCCCCATGTAAGCAGCAATTACGTACCTTGTTTTGTTTTTACATTCTGATAACCTGTATCCTTTTGATTATAACATTTATTCCATTTACATTGAAAGAGTTTAATGCCATTGTGTTTCCTCTAAAATTGGTGCTTCTGATGATGTTCTTTGTTGCTTCTGGTCTTTTTTTTCCCCACTCAAAGAGTCCTATTTAATATTTCTTTCAAGGCTGGTTTAGGGGTCACAGACACCTTTTTGCTCTTTTTATTCTGGATGACAGCCTTTCAGGATAAAGCATTCTTAGCTGCATATTTTTCCCATTCAGCAAATTCAATATATCCTGCCGTTTCATTTTGTCCAGCCCTGTTTATGTGAAAACATCTTCTGTGAACCTGATGTGTCTTCTCTTGTACATGAAGGATTTCTTTCCCCTTGGTGCTTTCAGGATTCTTTCCTTGTCTGTGTATTTTGTGAATTTGATCATGATATGCCTTTTGTTTAATATAATGAGAGTTCTCTGCGATTCTTGGATTTTGATATCTGTGTTCTTCCCCAGATTAGGTAAGTTTTCAGCTATAATTTGCTCAAATAAGCCTTCTGCTTTTGCTCCCTCTTCATTTTCTGGTACTCCTGTAATACAAATGTTACTCGATTTTACTAAGTGGCTAAGTTATTTAAGTCTACCTTTGTGATCCATTACTTTTGTTTCCCTCTTCTATTAACCTTTATTATTTTCCATAATTTTATCTTTGACATCACCAATTTGTTCCTCTGTTTCATCTATCCTTGCTGTTATGGCATACATTTGGGTTTTCATCTCAGTTATAGAAGTTCTTTAATTTTGGCCTGGCTATATTTTATTTCTTTTATCTCTTCAGTAAGGGATTCTTTAGTGTCTTCTATGCTTTTCTCAAGACCAGTTATATTTATTAACATTGTTATTTTGAATTCTGGTTCAAATATATTCCTTATATCTGTGTTGATTAAATCCCTGGCCATCATGTCTTCCTGTTCTTTCTTTTGGGCTGAATTCCTTCACTTTGTCATTTTGGAGGGAAAAATAATAATAAAAGAAAAGAAAAATTACAAATATTAAGGTAAAATAAAAGAATCCAAATCCTAGGTGTGTTTTGTTCTGCATATTAAGTGAGGCTTGATTTAAAAAAGAAAAAGGGGGAAATATAAATTAAAAATTAATAAAGTAGTAATAAAACAAAAGAAATAAAATAATTAAATTTTCTTTTTCTATTTCCATGAATAAAAAATAAACCAAAAAACCAGAAACCAAAACAGAAAACAAACAAACAGAAAGCTAAAGGAAGCTAGATCCTTTGGCCCTAGAACTGAAGCTCTATGATCAGTAGTCTTCATGCTTAGATGGGATTTGTGCTAGTCCTCTGGGGCAGGGGCCTGCTGCTGTAATTCTCAGACCAACTTCCCCTAGTAGAGATGTGTGTGGAGGGTCAGGGGTGGAGGGCTGGTTGTAATGGCTCCGTTCTCCACTTGGCGGCGATATTTAGCTAACTGATACGGAAGTTGTGCCTTCACAGAAGCCTCCCAGGCTTCTTTCAGATCTCTGCCTTCACCTCATCTGTGTCAGATCTCTGCCTTCACCTCATATGTGTCTGTCTGTCTAGTAGCCCTGCCTTCCTGAGTTTTACATTAAGTGTGGCTGAGTTTCAAAACCCCACACTTCAGGGCCCCTGAGCTTAGACCCATGCTCATCCTTGTCAGAGAGGGTATAATTGTGCTGTGCACAGTGTTGGCTTGCCCCAGAAAACAGTTACATGAATGCACAGCTGCAGCAGCTCTGAGGTTATGGTAAATTGAAACACACAGTCTGTACCAGGGTTTGCTGCCTTTAGCTGGCATCTTTGCATCTTTATGTTTTTTAATTTAAATTAAATTTAATTTAAATTTTAATTAGATAACATGCAGTGCAATATTCATTTCAGGAGTAGAATTCAGTACTTTATCACATACATATAACACCCAGTACTCTTCATAATAAGTGCCCTCCTTAATACCCATCATCCATCTAGCCCATCTCCTACCTCCCTCCTTCCATCAACCCTCAGTTTATTCTCTATTATTGAGTCTGTTGTAGTCTCTTTCTCTGCTTCCCAAATGTTGATCAGCTTTGTCTCTTAAATTCCACATATGAGTGAAATCATATGGTATTTGTCTTCCTAGCTCTATCCACATCGTTGCAAATGGCAATATTTGATTCTTTTTGATGGCTGAGTAATAATCCAGTGTGTGTGTGTGTGTGTGTGTGTGTGTGTGTGTGTGTGTGTGTGTGTATTACATCTTTTTTATCCATTCATCAGCCAATGGGCTCTATAGTTTGGCTATTGTTGATAATGTTGCTATAAACAGCTATAAACATTGGGATGCATGTATTCTTTCAAATCTGTATGTTTGTGTCCTTTGAGTAAATACCTAGTAATGCAATTTCTAGGTCATACATTAGTTCTGTTTAAAAATTTTTTGAGAAACCTCCATACCATTCTCAAGAGTGACTGCATCAGCTTGCATTTCCACCAACAGTACAAAAGGGTTCCCCTTTCTTTGCATTCTTGCCAACACCTGTTGTTTCCTGTGCTGTTAACTTTACCCATTCTGACATGTGTAGGGTGGTACCTCATCATGGTTTTGATTTGTATTTCCATTATGATGAGGGATGGTAGTTTCTTTTCATGTGTTTTAGCCATCTGGATATCTTCTTTGGGAAAGTGTCTATTCACGTCTTCTGCCCATTCCTTCACTGTTTCTTTTAGAAATTTATTTATTCATTTATTTTTTGGAGAGAGAGCACAAGCAGAGGAAGGACATAGAAAGAGAGGAAGACACAGAGTCCAAAACAGGCTTCAGGCTTTGAGTTGTCAGTGAAGAACCTGATGTGGGGCTTGAATCCATGAACTGTGAGCTGAAGTTGGATGCTTAATGAGCTGAGCCACTCAGGTACCCCAGGGTTGTTTGTTTTTTGAGTTCCGAGTTTGATAAGTTCTTAATAGGTTTTGGATACTAACCCTTTATTAGATATGTCATTTCCAAATATCTTCTCCTATTCTATAAGCTGTGTTTTAGTTTTGTTGATTGTTTCATTTGCTATGAAGAAGGCTTTTTTTTTTTTATCTTGATGAAGTCCCAATAGTTCATGCTTGGATTCGTTTCCCTTGTCTTCAACGATATACTTAGTAAGAAGTTGTTCCAGTTGATATCAAAGGGCTTGCTTCCTGTGTTCCTCTATAAGATGTTGATGGTTTACTGTCTCACATTTAGGTCTTTTGCTGGGAGCCACACTGGCCTTGCTGGATGACACAGTCACAATAAGGAAATGGTAGATGTTGCATGGCTCCTGCCACAGGGGCGGAAACTGGCATCTCCTTCTGTTAACTGATTGCTCATGTAAAATTAAGCCTGTTTCTATTGATTAGGCCTCACAATATTCCAAATCAGACCGATATTCCCCAGATACCTTATGGGAAGAAGCATATTCCCACCTCTATAAAGAGGAAGTTAAACAAAGCACTGCAGATGTTTGTTGAAAGGTTCTTCTATTGAGCTTCACAAACTTAAGACATGGAAAATAAAGGGGGTTAAAGAACACAAAAATAATGTTTACCCTGGCTTGGAGAAAAGGCCTAACTTAGGAATAAGAAACAAACAAGAGCCAGGCATAAGTTACTGCACATACATATGTTGATTTGGCGCCCATTGTGAGGATGGGTAAGAGTAGTTACAACTTAAACTCATATGCAAAGGCCTGCTCATCTAGGGTGCCTATGGCGCTTACACCTTCAACATCAAAGAACAAGGTTGACAAAAGATTTACTTACTAACCATCACAAATACATTCCTCCTCTTGTGGGCCAAATAGAATGCCTCCTAGCCCTGTTTATGACTGAATCTTAGCGTTATTGTTATAAAATGTGTTTGCTATCTGCTCCTCACTGAAAACATCCTGCTATCTTCTTAGTTGTAAGATTTACTACCGGTTCAAACAAATGTGTATGTTATCTGCTTTTCACTGAGAATATCCTGTTATCCTATGATGTATAAGTTACCTCATTGTAATTAAAATAGTTCTGAAGAAATGCTTCTGTAAACCTGTTTCTGCACCCTTTTCAAAGCATCTTTATCACTGAGAATTATTTGTAAAAATTCTACTTTTTGATGTCATAAGTCTATAAATAAAGGCCCAAATCCTAGCAACAAAGGAGATAGAAGAAGAAGATGATGCCAGGAAGATGATGTCAAGAAAGAAAGCAACTGCATGAATCTCTCTTTCCTGTCCACCGCTACCACTTCCAGGAGCCCTGGACCAGCTGGAGCGGGCATCCAGCAGTCTTTTATCCATTTTGAATTTATTTTTGTGTGTGGTGTAAGAAATTGGCCCAGTTTCATTCTTCTGCATATTGTTGTCCAGTTTTCTAAATACCATTTGTTGAAGAGACTGTCTGCTTCCCATTTGATATTCTTTCCTGCTTTGCTGATAATTAGTTGTCCATATAATTGTGGGTCTGTTTCTGAGTTTCCTATTCTGTTCCATTGATCTATGTGTTTGTGATCTATAGCTTGTTATAACTCTGTGAAAAATGCTGTTAAAATTTCAAAAATGATTATATTAAATGTGTAGATTGCTATGGGCAATGTAGACATTTTACCAATATTTGTTTTTCCAATCCATGAGCATGAATCCATGCTTTTCCATTTCTTTGTGTTCTCTTTAATTTCATCCAGAAGTGTTCTATAATATAGTATTTCTGGCCTTTATCATAATGTTGCCAATCATTTAGGAGGGTAACATAGAGGATCAGCCTTTTGGGGAAAGTGGGGGATGGGTTTGTGCATATGGTAAGTTTAGTTTTAAACACACTCATGCTTGGGAGAACATTAATTGGAAGTTTTCAGTAGGCAGGTTGGTAGTTGGCAATATAGGTGCAGAAATTAGGAGGAAGACAGAAAGTTAGTACAGATGACTCTTAAAAAACACAGGGGTTAAGGGTGCTGATCCCCAACACAGTCAAAAACCCACATATAACTTTTGACTTCCCCAAAACTTAACAATTAATAGCCTACTGTTGAATATATATATATTCTTACAATAATACCTAACTTTTGGGGGGTATTTCTAGGCTACATAGTTTGTGTGCAAGTTGTTTTTTCAAATTCTCACACATTTCCAAAAATTTTTCCAATATATTTACTGAAAAAAAAAACTATGTATAAGTGGCCCCAAAAAGTTCAAGCTTCCGTTGTTAATGGGTAAACTTTATTATTGATGAAAGATAGTATAGGGTTGGCTGACATCATTCAGTGATTTTGTCAGGTGAATACAGGAAGGAGCTAGGCTACAACTATGGAGAATCCCAACTCTGAGCAGGGAAAGGAGTGAAGGAAAGGAGCCAGTGAGGAAGACTGGAAAGGAGAGGGCAGAGAGATAGCACAGAAGCAGAGGAATAGGAGATTTTATAATTAGACAATAAATCACAATAATGTTGGCCAAACAATACCCTTTCACCAAATTGGAAAAAGCAGAAGCCAAACTAAAGCATGTCCTGAATCACTGGAATGGGAAAAAGTACACAAAAATAAGTATGAACAACTTTTCTTCTCAGTTTTACTATGAAGGAAAGAAAGATATTTTCAAGTGGAAAATGTAGAGTCAAGGAGGATGTTTCTTTTTTGACAGATAACATAAATACCTTGTGAGCAAGGAAATTTTCAAACGAAAAATGTAGAAGGAATACTACAGTGAAACCATATGTAGACATCACCCACTTCCAATAGTTAACAACTCATGAACTTTCGTGTTTCATCCATGTCAACTACCCACTTTCCCCTTTCCCAACATAATTTGAAGCATATGCCAGAAATTAAATTACTTCATCCACAATATATTTCAACATGTATTTATAAACAATAAAATTTCTTTTTTTAAGTATAACTAAAATATCACATCTAAAATATTAACATATCAAATATATGATCAGTGTTCAAATGTCACTCACTGTTGCCAAACTTTTGTGTGTTGTTCAGATAAACCCCGTATGTTACTATTTACATGTCTCTTAAATCTCTCTTTCTATGCAGATTCCAGGGAGTATATTTTATTTTTATTAAATTTAAAAAGTACCTGCAGTATTTCAATAGAAAATAGAATAATCTATTTAGTAAACCCCCTGATGAAATTTATATGGAATCACAAAATTATTTATTGAGCACTTAATATAAACCAGACACTGTACTAAGCACATAACATACAAATATTATGGCATTTTAATCCACACAAATAACTCTTAGAATATATTATTATCCTCTTTGTAGTGGTCAGGACTACTTCAATTGAAGTGAACTAAATTTTAATTTTTTAATGTTTATTCATTTTTGAGAGAGAGAGAGACAGAGCACAAGTTGAGGAAGGGCAGAGAGAGAGACACACACAGAATCCAAAGCAGGTTCCAGGCTCTGAGCTGTCAGCACAGAGCCTGAAGCGGGGCTTGAATTCACAGACCACAATATCATGACCTGAGCTGAAGTTGAACACTTAGCTGACTGAGCCACTCAGGTGCCCTGAAGAGAATTTTTTTTTCAAAAGCTCAAATTAAATTTAAGCAGAGAATGGATTTACTGACTCATGTAACCAAGGACAAAGGACCATATCTGTCTTGTTTCCTGAAGTATCTCCATGCCTAAAACAGTGCTTGGAATGCAATAGGCACTCAAGAAATATTTGTTAAATAAATACATTTTAAAAAATCTAAGGGCATGGCTGTATCTAAGGATTCAAACCATGTAAAACTCAATATCTTTCAGCTTTTTCCACTATGTTCATAACACTCAATAATGCTGTCTTCATAGGGCATCCCTCACTAGCAAGAAGTTTATGTCTAATCTTATTCTAGTGCATAAAAAGAAAATTTCTTCCTCAATTATTTAAGAATATTCTTATATTACTTTGTAGCAAATTGAATCATGTGCCTAACTCTGAATCGTCTGTATGGTACACAACTAGTTGTTAGACAAAGGTTCAGTGCCCATGCATGGAACAACCACTGTAGCTAAAGGAATAAAATGCTGGATAGTCACTTCTGGGGAACACTAATCAAGAGTGAAATCAGCTTTCTCTCACTCAACCATGTGGACTGGGAGTAGAGAAGAAGTGGTTACCTGAGGAAAAATATGGGTTCTACTACCAGGAAGAATAACAGACACTGGATAGTCAAAAACAACAAATGTCTCCATTTTATGAGTATATTGCCATATATATATATATATATATATATATATATATATATATATAAATTTTGAGTATATTGCCTCATAAAGACAGGAGAGGAGACTTAAGGGTCTTAAGTTACAGAGTTTGACAGTCCGGTATCGGATTCCTCCTTTTCTACTTCCTGATTCTGTAACTTTGAGCAAGTTCTTTAGCCTTCCTAGTCCTCAGCTGATCATCTGTAAAGTGAGGGTAATGATAAAACCTATCTCATATATTTGGTTTAAGAATTAATTGGGAGAAATGCCAAAAAAGGCACTTAGTACAGTTCCAAGACCATAAGCACTGAAAAATAATAACTATCAATGTCTTCTAGTGTGACACAGCTAGTATGGGGCATGATAATGTACTAAGATCTAGCAAAATGGAATGTGATACTGCGCATGACTTTTTATCATTCTTATGTACTTGCTTTTTGACATGAGTAAACATGGTAAAATATGATTGCACACAAGGAAAAAGGTGCTCCCTCCATCAAGGCATGTTTGGAGACTTTTGTCATCATCTGGAGGGGAAGTTAGCATTCATTCAGTGGCAGTTCCCATTGACTTTCTAGTCTTCAGAATCTCTATACACAGGCTTGTGACCTCACCTGTCACTGGCCATATTCTAAGACTCTACTTTCAAATAATTTATATCCATGGATACCAGAACCACTGAGGTATGTAATCTGTTCAGAAAATCCAAGAATTCAACAACTCTAACCTTGGAATCTAAAAAGTTAACCCAGAGGAAAAAATATGCTTCTCATAGTCATATAGATCTGGGTTCAAATTCTGGCTCTGCCGCTTCATAGAATTGTGAAGTCTAGGACGTCTGCATGGTTCAGTCAGTTAAGCATTTGACTCTTGGTTTCCACTCAGGTCATGATCTCACAGTTCCATGAATTTGAGCCCCACTATGGGCTCTGCACTGGCAGCACAAAGCCTGCTTGGGATTCTCTGTCGCTCTCTCTCTCTCCCTCTTTCTTTACCCCTCCCGCACTTGCTCTGTCTCTGTCTCTCTCAAAGTAAATAAATAAACCTAAAAAAATTATTTGGAGTGTTTGGGTGGCTCAGTTGGTTAAGCACCCCACTTTTTCTCAGGTCATGATCTCACTGTTCCGGGGTTTGATCCCCGTGTCGGGCTCTGTGCTGACAGCTAGCTCAGTCTTGAGCTTGTCATCAGGTTCTGTATGTCCCTCTCTCTCTGACCCTCCGCTGCTTGTGCTGTCTCTCTCTGTTCCTCAAAAATAAATAAAAAACATAAAAATATTTTTAAAAAAGAATTATGAAGTTTGATTTACTCCTGGAAGTATTAGTGTTTCTCCATGTGTAAGGGGATAACAAGAGTGTTCTAAGGATTCTGATATAAACATATACAAAGTAGCTGGTTCATTGCCTGCACAGAAAGGGCTCAATAAATGGAATTTTTCATCTCTACTACCAACAGTCATTGACCATCTCCTGAGGGAATTATGTTTGTTAACGTTCTTAGAATAATACTTTCTCTTTGGTGCTCCACACATTCTCTTAGTCTTAAAAGATATACTCAACAAAATTACTCACTTGTTCCAGCCCACAAAATGTCAATAAAACTGACTCTTTCTGGAATAGACTTTTGGTTTCTTACTAACTTGACCAGATAACTCACACATTACAACTTCAAGACTGTTCTTTATGCATTTACATACATATATAAGCACTTGTGGAAATTTTGCAAATATGTGAGGTTTTGTTTATTTTCACACAAATGGCAGCATTTGGAATATACTGTTTTTCACCTTTTCAATTTTTTGTTTATCCTTTTCCAATGACTTGGAGATATTTCCATAGTATGTATTATTTTAAATTTTACATAGGACCCAGATGATGAATTTACCAAAGTTTGTTTAACTTGTTTATAGACATTTAGATTTTTTCCAATGTTTCACTATTACAAACAGCATAATGGTGAAAGAACATCTATATATGTCTCCTTGTGCATATTTTTTAATTATACTCTAGCACAGATGTTAAGAACTAAAACTATTGTGTCATAGAGAACACTTTTTAAATTATTAATACTGTCAAAATGTTACCCAAAATATGGCCATAGCAACTTACACTATTACTAGTAATGTATCATAGTATTTGATTTCCCAGACTCTCCCCAAATATGCTATTGATAAACTTTTTTAAAGTTTTCCCATTTCATGAGTAAAAATAGATGTCTCATTTTAGTCTTCATTATCCTTAAAATTGATGAGGTTGGGCATATTTTCTAATGCTTATAAACCTTCTGTATTTCCTCTTTTTCATATTATCTGTTTATTATATATGCCATTTTACTGTCAATTTTTCATCTTACTAATTTATTGATATACATGGTATATATAAACATACATACATATTTTATATATTCTAGACATTACTTTTGAAATTTTTATGTATGCTGCAAATATTTTTCCTTGTCTATTACTTGTCAATTGTCATCTGTTTTTGTTGATAGTGTCTTCTGACATGCATAAGTTTTTAAAAAGTATATGGTCAAATACCTCAATCTTTTCCCCTACAGCTCTTTTTTTGTTTGTTTGTGCCATTGGATAATATTGCTTAGTCCAAGTTTATGATATATTCTCATTATATTCTTTCAATGTTTTTATAAGTCTTAACTTTCTTTTTTTTAATAAAATTTATTGTCAGGTTAGCTAACATATAGTCGATATAGTGTGCTCTTGGCTTCGGGAATAGATTCCCATGATTTATCGCTTACATACAACACCCAGTGCTCATCCCAACAAGTGCTCTCCTCAATTCCCATCTCCCATTTTCCTCTCTCTCCCACTGCCCCCATCAACAATCGGTTTGTTCTCTGTATAAAGGGTCTCTTATGGTTTGCCTCACTCTCTGTTTGAAACTGCTTTTCCCCTTTCCTTCCCCCATAGTCTTCTGTTAAGTTTCCCAAATTCCACATATGAGTGAAAATATATGATATCTGTCTTTATCTGACTTATTTATGTCACTTTACATAATACCCTCCAGTTCCACTCACAAACATAATACCCTCCAGTTTCACCCACATTGTTGCAAATGGAGAGATTTCATTTTTTCTCATTACCAAATAGTACCCCAATGTTTATAGTAGTACTAGCAACAATAGCCAAATCATGTAAAGAGCCCAAATGTCCATCAATGGACAAAATGGAAGAATGGATAAAGTTACATAATGGTTTATATAACTCTTAACTCTTACATTGAGATTTTTAATCTATAAGTAATTTATTTTTGTGAATAATATGAGGTAGAGAATTTCCCCCTAATATTGCTAACCAATAGTCTCAAAAACATTTCAAATATAGCCCATAACTTCTTCATTTACCTGTCAACTTATATTAAATTTCCATATATACAAGGGTTTATTTCTAGATTCTTCTGTTAATTATTAATATTTTTGAAAATACCTCCTGTAGTGCTGATGCACAGGGGCACATGTACTGCAATATTCATAGCAGCACTTTCAACAATAACTAAATTATGGAAACAGCCTAAGTTTCCATCAACTGATGAATGGATCAAGAAGATATGGTTTATCTATAAATGGAATACTACATTGCAATGAGAAAGAATGAAATCTGGCCATTCGTAGCAACGTGGATGGAACTGGAGGGTGTCATGCTAAGTCAAATAAGTCAGCCAGAGAAGGACAGATACCATATGTTTTCACTCATAAGTCTAACAGAAGAAACTTAACAGAAGACCATGGTGAAGGGGACGGGGAAAAATAGTTGGGGAGAGGGAGGAACGCAAACCATGAGAGACTCTTGAATACTGAGAACAAACTGAAGACTGATGGGGGAGGGGGAAAAGGGAAGGGGGATAATGGGCATGGAGGAGGGCACTTGTGGGAGTGAGCACTGGGTGTTATATGGAAACTAATTTGACAATAAACTATAAAAGAAAAATAAATAAATAAGTAAACATTTAAAAAAGAAAATAAAAAATACCTCCTGTATCCATTGGTTATATCTAAACATTACTTCTTCTTAAAATTTTTTAAAGATTTATTCATTTTTGAAAGAGAGAGAGAGAGAGAGAGCACAAGTGTGGGTAAGGAGAGAGAGAGGGAGACACAGAATCCAAAGCAAGCTCCAAGCTCCGAGCTGTTAGCACTAAGCCCAATGTGAGGTTCAAACGCATGAACTGTGAGGTCATGACCTGAGCTGAAGTCGGACACACAACTGACTGAGCCACCCAGGCACCCGTAAACATTACTTCTAATGTTGTTTTTCTATACATTCTCTTTTTACTTTTTGAAATATTTGTCAAAAGTTTGTCTATTAAATTGGTCTTTTGTTTTAGGTAATAATGACATTTTAACAATGTATATTCTTCCAATCCATGAGACGGAAAGTTTTTCCATTTCTTTGTGTCTTCTTCAATTTCCTTCATAAGTCTATAGTTTTCAGCATACAGGTCTTTTACGTCTTTGGTTAGGTTTATTCCTAGGTATTTTATGGTTTTTCGTGCAATTGTCATTATTACCCAAAGCAATTTACACATTCAAAGCAATCCCCATCAAAGTTGCACCAGCATTCTTCTCAAAGCTAGAACAAACTATCTTAAAATTCATATGGAACCACAAAAGACCCCAAATAGCCAAAGTAATATTGAAGAAGAAAACCAAAACGGGAGGCATCACAATCCCAGACTTTAGCCTCTACTACAAAGCTGTCATCATCAAGACAGTATGGTACTGGCACAAAAACAGACACATGGACCAATGGAAGAGAATAGAGAACCCAGAACTGGACCCACAAGTATATGGCCAATTAATCTTTGACAAAGCAGGAAAGAGTGTTCAATGGAAAAAAGACAGCCTCTTCAACAGGTGGTGTTGGGAGAGCTGGACACCAACATGTAGAAAAATAAAATTAGACCACTTTCTGACACCATTCACAAAAAGAAACTCAAAATGGATAAAGGATCTGAATGTGAGACAGGAAACCATAAAAACCCTTGAGGATAAAGCAGGAAATAGCCTCCTAGACCTCAATCGCAGCAATTTCTTCCTCGACACATCCCCAGAGACAAGGGAATCAAGAACTAAAATGAACTACTGAGACCTCATCAAGATAAAAAGCTTCTGCAAGGCAAAGGAACCAATCAAAAAAACTAATAGGCAAACAACAGAATGGGAAAAGATAGTGGCAAATGGCATATCAGATAAAGGGCTAGTATCCAAAATATACAAAGAGCTCACTAAACTACATACACGAAAAATGAATGATCCAGTGAAGAAATGGGCAGAAGACCTGAATAGACACTTCTCCAAAGAGGACATCCAGATGGCCAACAGGCACATGAAATGGTGCTCAGTGTCACTCATCATCAGGGAAATTCAAATCAAAACCACACTGAGATACCACCTCACACTGGTCAGAGTGGCTAAAATGAACAAATCAAAAGACTGTAGATGCTGGCGAGGGTATGGAGAAACGGGCACCCTCCTACACTGTTGGTGGCAATGTAAACTGGTGCAGCCACTCTGGAAAACAGTGTGGAGACTCCTCAAAACACTATCGATAGAATTCCCCTATGACCCAGCAATAGCACTGCTAGGGATTTACTCAGGGGATACAGAAGTGCTGATGCATAGGAGCACACGTACCCCAGTGTTCATAGCGGCACTTTCTACAATAGCCAAATCATGGAAAGAGCCTAAATGTCCATCACCTGATGAATGGATCAAGAAGATGTGGTGTATATATATACATATATATATATATATATGTATATATATATATATATATATATATATATATATACAATGGAGTACTATATGGCAATGAGGAAGAATGACATATGGCCATTTGTAGGAAAGTGGATGGACCTTGAAGGTGTTATGCTAAGTGAAATAAGTCAGGCAGAGAAGGATAGATACATTGTGTTTGCATCCATAGGTCTAACAGGAGAGACCTTGCAGGGGACCATGGGGAGAGGAAGGGGGAAAGAGAGCAGGGAAGAGTGAGGAACACAGATCAAGGGAGACTACTGAATACTGAAAACAAACCATGGACTGAAAGGGGAGGAGGAGGGAGGGGGTGATGGTAATGGTGGAGGGCACTTGTGGGGAGAAGCACTGGGTGTTATATGGAAACCAATTTGACAATAAACTATTATTAAAAAATAAAATCTATTATGTTGGATCACCCCCCCCCAAATAATTGGTCTTTTATTTTTTTAAAAAAGCTTTTGGTTTTAATGACCAACCCCATGGTTTATTGTATATTTCATATTTCATTAATTTCTTTCAAGGGTATTAATTCCTCCCTTCTATTTTCTTCTCCCTCCTTTTTCAACATTTTTGTTATGGTTGGTGAACGATCCTCATTCCAAACTGTGGGTCCAACATAACCATCTTCCAGAGGCAGCAGGATTCAAATTACGGCTATAACATTTTCACAGTACTAGCAGAATTGTAGTGTTTGAGTACTCAACTCTTAAAGAGTTAATGTTCTCCAATGTTCATGAATAAGTAAAAGGTAGTCCAAGAGACTCAAGACAAATGTTTCTTGGCAAAGATTTATGATGGCCAGAGTCCATTCCCTACTACAACTAGAATTCAAGTCTGTGAAGCATGTAGGCCCAGAAATTTCCCATATTATAGGTTCTGTTATATAAAATTATGTTGTTAAGAGAAAAAGAAAAAACTCAAGGAGCTGCAAAGTAGTAAAACTAGCAATTTAAACACTGTGAGGTCATTATGTCATCTCTCTGAGATTCTTCTCTTACTTCCTTTTATTCCAAAATAAAAAGAACGCTATAAACTCTCCAAGGGAAGGGATCACATGTCTATCTTGATTATCTCTTTTTTCCAGTACCTTGTCCGGTATTCAATAGGTTTTCCATAATTATCTACTGAATAAATGAGTGAATGAAGTTCTTTAAGCCTCTGAAGCATATGTTGAGATTGATAAATCAGAGTAGGTTGATGAAGGAAAAATACTGGTCTTTGTGTCCCCTATAAAACCTAGCATAGTGCCTGGTACATCATAGGACCTTAATATATTTAACTAGATCAATGAATTAATGATAACAGATTCAGAACTATAACTTAGTTTTCTCAAATCCAGCACTTTAATGACAACATACTTTGGGGATTTTCTACACACACACACACACACACACTACACACATTGGATGTGGTCACATTGGATGCAATGTTCCATGGAATGTGCTATGTTGAAACAGCATAAGATATTTAATTTGGACACTTAAAACTCCTCATAAACATACATTTGGAGTGTAATAGAACTGGCAATAAAAAGTAAATAAAAACACACTGACAGAGAAATGTATTCTGAGCTTTTTGTCTCTTCAATTGAGATCCAGAGTGTTTAGAAGTTGGGTATGCTAAAATGGGTAGACTGAGCACAAACACGAGAAAGACATAAACTGAGGTCCTTATTCCCTCAGCAAGCTGAACAGGTGGTAAATATCAATTGACTCAAAAAAAAGTTGTAATAAACCTTAGGATGATGATGGTTTCATAGGTTCCTAGGAAAATCTGAACAGATTTGGGAATTGCAAAGCATTGGGGATGACACCTGTTTCTGATGGAGCGGTTAGAGACATCATGAGACTCATGAGAGGAAGAATGTAAAAAGGGGGAGAGGTGCCTGGGTGGCTCAGTCAGTTGAGCTGCCAACTCCTAATTGAATCTTAATTTTGGTTCGGGTTATAATCCCAGTGTCATGGTGGAATCAAGCTCTGTGTTGGGCTCCACACTGAGCATGGGGGCTGCTTGAAATTTTATCTCTCTATTAGCCCCTCTTTCCTGCTTGTGCTCTCTCTATGTCTAAAATTTTTTTAAAAATGGGGTGAGCACTTCAGAAGTCCTCTCTGAGAAGGACCTGTTATAGAAATAATTGAATTTAATTCATTTTTAAATTTACTTTTTATTTTATTTTATCTTCTTAGTTTTGAGAGACAGTGAGAGGGAGAGAGATCACATCCAAGCAGGGGAGGGACAGAGAGGGAGAGAGATTCTTAAGCAGGCTCCACGTTCAGCATGGAACATGATGTGGGACTGGATCTAATGACCATGGGATCATGATCTGAGCTGAAATCAAGAGTTGGACGCCTAAATACTGAGCCACCCAGGTGACCCATAACTTGTTTCACTTTAATATTAACATATTGGAATTTATGAATATTTTCCTCTATGAATATTTGTGTTCGTGCCTTGAAAAAATGATTTTTTTCTTGTTTGTGTGCTTACTACGGGCTAGGTACAGTGCATGGCACTGGAGATGGATAAAGGAACAAATGGCGCAGCTGGTACCTTGACATACTTACAGTCTATTAGGGGTGACAGACATATCAGAAAATAATCACAACATAGTTTCATGTAATCATAGAACTATGTACATAATACAGAAATAGTAGAAGAAAGTAACAAACTAAAAGAGTGACAAAAGGTTTTAAAGAGGATGTGATGGCCTGAACTGTCCAAACAGGTTTTTACTAGGCAAACTAGGTGAGAACAGGCATTATAAGAAGAAGAAATAATAGTCAAACACATAGAAACCTAGAATATAGTGGTATGTTTAGGGAATTGCAAAGGGCAAGTGATAATCAAGGCCCTGGTCAAGGATCTTGGATATTATCTTGTACTTCCTGTAGAACCATTCAAGGGTTTCAAGCCAGAGACTTAAATGGTCAGATCTGGCCTTTAATCTTTTTTTTTTAAATTTTTTAATGTTTATTCACTTTTGAGACAGAGAGAGACAGAGCATGGGGGGGGTGGTGCAGAGAGAGAGGGAGACACAGAATTCGAAGCAGTCTCCATGCTCTGAGCTGTCAGCACAGAGCCCGATGTGGGGCGCGAGCTCACAGACTGTGAGATCATGACCTGAGCCCAAGTTGTATGCTTAACCGACTGAGCCACTCAGGGGCCCCCAGATCTGGCCTTCAGACAGAACACTCTGGAAGCAGCATGGAGAATAGATCTGGATGAGCAGAACCACAGAGGATGCTATTGCAATAGTTCCAGCAATAGATAATGAGAGCCTGAACCAAGACAGTCAGAGGAAAAGAAAAAAAAAATCTAAAAGCTAACAAGGAAGTTAAAATAGGATTTCACATCTACCTCCATATACTTCCTAATTTTTCTTTGCCTTTCATCACTAATCTTCTTAAAAGAGATGTATGCACTATCTGGTAACATTTCCTCACTTTTCATGTACTTCTGAACCTATTCTAATATGTTTTCTATGTCCAAACCAACACCCAACCAAGCTAAGTTCTTGCAAAGTGCTCAATGACCTCCATGTCAATAAAGCCAATAGGCATGTTTTAGTCCTCATCTTACTTGACTCACTTTCTTTTTAAAGTAGTGTCTTCTTTTGACTTCTAGAGCAGTAAACATTCTTAGATATCTGCCTATTTGCCTGCCCTCTCTCTCTCCCTCCCTCCCTCTCTCTTTGTCAATTCATATCCCTCCCCTGGACTTTTCAGACTTTGATAAAAGTCTGCTTATAAAACTTGTGATAATAAGCCCCTCTTGTTTTCCCTGTCAATAGTTTTGGGGAAGTGTTTTTCTTGTGCAACACCTTGACCCTGATGTCTGTCTGTCTCTCTCCCTCTCTCTCTACTCTCTCTCCTTGATCAGGGCTCCCTCGCCTCCACAGCACCAGGGATTCTTTTCTCCCCCAAATCAAGTCTCTGCACATCCTACCTTCCATGATGTGGCCACTTCCCCCCCCCCCATAGTTGTTCAGTTTGTTCTGTCAGTCCTCAGATCAATTTCTTTGGTGGTTCAGAATGATTTCATATTTATCTAACTGTGTTCAAGAAATGAGGCAAGTATAGGGTCCCCTACTACTTTTTTTTATTTTTTAAAATTGTTTATTACCAAGTTGGTTTCCATATAACACCTGTGCTCTTCTCCACAAGTGTCCTTCTCCATGACCATCACCCCTCATTCCCCTTCCACCCTCCCTCTTCAGCCCTCAGTTTGTTTTCAGTATTCAAGAGTCTCTCATGATTTGCCTCACTCCCTCTTCCTAACTCTTTCCCCCCCTTTCACCTTCCCATGTTCCCCTGTTAGGTTTCTCCTGTTAGACTTATAAGTGAAAACATATGGTATCTATCCTTCTCCACCTGACTTATTTCACTTAGCATGACACCCTCGAGGTCCATCCACTTTGCTACAAATGGCCAGATTTCATTCTTTCTCATTGCCAAGTAATACTCCATTGTATATATATATACACCACATCTTCTTGATCCATTCATCAGGTGATGGACATTTAGGCTCTTTCCATGATTTGGCTATTGTTGAAAGAGCTGCTATGAACATTGGGATACATGTGACCCTATGCATCAGCATTTCCGTATCCCTTTAACTCCACTCCTCTCTCTTGGATTTTTCAATCTCAGAAATCCTCAAGGCCCAGACCTCTACTACCTTCTCTTTTGATTCTATATTCTCTCCCTAAATTATCTCGTTCATGCTCATGGTTTCAATAGGAAAACTTAACCAAAATTAATATGGCATCCACTTTAGAAGCATGATTATTTTGTGTATCACTGGGAAAGCAAAGAAAATGTTTTCAATTAAACAGTAATATCTCAAATTCAACTAATCATCTCACTGCACCCCAAATTTGTTCCTCATTGTAATATTATCAACTCATAAAATGACACCAAAATTTACTTAGTTGCTCAAGCAAGAAACTAGAAACCTAGGACTTTTATTCTCTCTACCTCTCCACTTCCTACACTTAATATCTAGTCAGTCTCAATGTCCTATTGCTTTTACTTTCTAAAAAACTCCCAGAATACTCCCATCTCTCTGACCTTCACTGTTACAAACCTAATGGAAGCCACCACATCTCTTGCCTGATTTACCTCAACACCACCCTGTTTTCCCAATCTTCTGATTCAGGAAGCAGAGTTATCTTTTCAAAACCTAGATTTGATCATGTCACTTCTATGATGGAAACCCTTCAGTAGCTCCTCATTAGTCTTAAGAAAAAGTCCAAATTCTACTTATGGAATATCAAGCCTCTGCCAGCCTTCACAGCCTTGTTTCATGCCACTTTGTCTTGTGTTCTCTAAGTGCCAACTACACAATAAATAGCCTTTTTGATTCTCAAATATGTCACCCTCCTCACTGCCTCAGGACCTTCTACACATACTCTTTTCTCTTCTCAGACTCCCTTACTGCTCTTTATCTAATTAATTCCTATTTGTTTCTCAGCCCTCAATTCAAATATCACTTCCTCAGGGAAGTCTTCCATGATTCCATACTATGTGCTACCTAACACACCACTGTTATCATTCTAAGAGATTAAAATTGTAATTAAGTATGTAAATCACAGCTTAATATTGGGCTTGATACCGAAATGAAAGTTGCACAAAGATAGGGGCTGTGCTAAGGACTGGGCTTGGTGCTGTATCCTCAGCATCTAGCATAATGCTGGGAAAAAGGTGTTTAGTTGGTATTTCTTAAGTGAACAGATAAATTGATCATTGATGGGATATAGGAGTTAAAGTAGAAAAATAAATAAAAAAGTAAAGCCAAAGTTCTAGTTTTGGTGGCTAAGCTGGATGACAGCACATTGGATCTGAGGCAAGTGGAAACTGACAAATTAAGTTTTAGAAGAAAGCTGGAGGTGCTTAGGGGATATATGGTAGGAAGTTTGAGACATGGATCTATTTTTAAGTCGTTTTGTATTTATTATGCTTTTAAATGATTTTTATGTTTATTTTTTATACTTAATCTTTTTTTAATAGTTTGTTGTCAAATTTGTTTTCATATAACACCCAGTGCTCTTCCATAGGGCTAACAGGAGACACCTAACAGAGGACCATGGGGAGGGGAAGGGGGAAAGAGCATTGGGGAGAGAGAAGGATACATGGATCTTAAGTTGAGGAAAGCAGCCTAGGCTATGGGCACAAATTTAATAGCCATTATCTCCAGGTGTTGGTAGAAACTCAGTGAGGGGATAAGATCATCTTAGAAACAGGGGTGCCAGGCTGGGTCAGTTTTTTAAGCATCTGAATCTTGATTTCAGCTCAGGTCATGATCTCACAGTTCATAATATCAACCCTCATGTTGGGCTCTGTGACAAGGCAGAGCCTGCTCGAGATTCTTTCCCTCTCTCTCTGTCCCTCCCCTGCTCACACATACTCTCTCTCTCTCTCTCTCTCTCTCTCTCTCTCTCTCTCTCACTCAAAATAAATATATTTTTAAAAGATCATCCAGGAAATAAATATAACATAAGAAGAAAAGGCCAAGGACATATCTCTATAGAACATCAATACTTACAGGATAGAGGGAGTCAAATAAACTATAAAAGGAAAGGGAGATGGTACCTTACAAGTCAAGGGGTCAACTGGGTTATAAGAAACATATGGGTCAAAAAAGTGCCTTCTGGCCTTGCCAATGAGAAGGATACTGATAGAATGCTTAGAGAAGTGAGTTAATAGGTGAAGCAGAAGTGAAGGCTTTGAAACACTTAATACACAGCCCTCCTTTTTGAAGCCTGCTGAGAAGGTTACAGACAGCTGGAGAGAGAGCAGTGTCAAGGAAAGCTTTTATTTTCTTTCAATATCTGAGAAAACTGGACAAATCTGATTGTTAATAAGGCACACCACAATTAAGGTACTTTGCTATAAATGAGTTAGTTTGCCCAATATGCAATTTGCTCCATCACATGTATTCAAGCCCAGGATGGATACGGAACCGCCTGAAGATTTATTCTTAACAACGAAATGAGTGTCAGGGTTAGAAGATTTAACCCAAGTTTTCATAAGGACCTTTGCACCAGTCCATCACAACACAATAAAAATAGCACTAGGCTAATTATCTAGAATCCCAAATTTGTCACTGACTCACAGAACAATCTCATATAAGTTATCTAGCCTGTCTTTGTCTCAATTTCCTTATGGGAAAACCAACCCTACAAAAAGCATAAGGAGGATCAAAGGAGGGAATTTATGTTGATAGTGTAACATGAGAGCCTATAATACTTCCAAGGGTTATTAAAATTTAGGGGAGGCCATTAAATTATTTTTAGTTAATAAATGCTTATTATAACAATTTTTAGTTAGCAAACTCATTTTACAACAACTCTGAAAGATAGTCACTACTGTTATCCTCATTTTACTGAAGAGTCACTGAAGTATGAACAGGTTAAGATGCTTGACTAAGATCACACAGCTAGGGGTTAGTGGAGTATAGATATGAAACCAGAAAGTCTAGCTCTGAAGTTCTACATAACCATTATAGTACCTAATCTTTGGACTAGAACACATACTCTAAAGAAAATATTTACCAATCCCTTTGGGAAAATCAAATAAGAGCTTTGGATATTCTTTACTGCAAAATATACAGAAACTTACGCATGCATGTTTTTATATACAATTTCAAAGTTTTCACTCACTAATCTTCACCACTTCCACAAATCCTTGCCATGTGACTTACCCAGTGTCTCAGATTAAAACTCCTTGCTCTAAAGTCTAACATCCACCAGTCTTAAACTTCAACCCAGCCTCAAATCCTGTCCTAAGCCCTCAGTTCTAGATAAAATAAAAGATGCTGTGGTTCTCATGCTGCCCTCTACCGCCACCTACTGGACTTTACACGGTAATGACTACATCGCCTTACCTGTTACTTAAGAGACCACTTCAGATTTTCCAATGTGCTTTCACAGGGAAGGTGCTGTCACAGTTTTGGTTTCCAAAACCCCAAATCCAGCGGTCAGGGTCCGTGATCCATCCTCCTGTCATTGCTGCCAGATTCTTGTTGTCATAGTCTATGACAACACCTCGTGCACAAGTGTCACCACCATTTTAACTATTTCTCTTACTGCCTCCCTCACTCAGAGGCGGGTAAAAAGCCTTTAGGATTCAACAGAATACATCTTTTGTGATGGGGGCTGTGGTTAGCCAAATAGGCAAAAATCTCAACTTTCTGATCTGTTCCTTAAAAGTTACATCCCAGGTTTCCTTTACAGACTGCATATACTTTCTTAGCACATAGCCTCCAACCCTATTACCATCCACCTTTTCTTGGCCTTGTGACCAAGTAATGTTCTTTTGTTAATTTTTAGTGGTAAGGTTTGCAAAACTTTGGAGTTAATAATGTAGAAGGAACAAAAAAGCCCTTCCCCCTATACTTACCCCTCCTTCTCCCCACGGACCCAGTTTAAGACCCCTTCTAATCTCTCATTATCTTGCTGTTCATATTTGCCATCCCTATTCCTGTAGTCGTTTTAACTGACCATCTTCCCTTTCCCAACCAAGAAGTAGTAATCAGAACACTATACTGAGAATTAGAACAGACTACAGATTTAAGCTTTGCTACTTTTTTAGCTTTATGACCAGTTACTTGACCTCTCTGGAATCTCAGTCTATAAAATTGAACCAAGTTAATTAATATTGGATGATCTCTATAGGCCTTTTCTGACCTTCCAGAATTCTGAGATTCTTCTTTTGTTCTTTACATTCTACACTGTCTTTACATTTACAACTAGTCCATCCCCACCTTTACTTCCAGAACTACATTTTTAAAATTGGATCACACACCCTTGTTTAAGTCTGATAATGCCTTCCTTTTGCCCAAACGAAAGAGCTCAAACTTTCCACTGTGACATCAAAACCTTCACAATCTGGTCTTTTCTTTTCTCTTTGACCTCCACCCTTGTCATTTTTATTCCCAAACATGACACAGTTTAGGTGACATGACTCCCATTGTCAAAACAGACTAGGTTAGACATTGATTTAATCTTTATCCCAGCATTGTCAAAATCTACCATCTTTCCCCTAGTCTAGGCTTTGAACTCCTTGAGAGAAGAAACCACTGCTGAATCTCCAGTTCCTAGGAGAATGCATGGCACTTTGTGGTTGTTTAATTAATATTTGCTAATGAATGAATTATTGTATATTGCTGAATCTCCAAAGCCTATCACTTTGCTTGGCATGTAGTAGATGTGCAATGAATATTTAATGAATAAATGAATTTTCAAAATTTCATTAGCCTCCCCAATATTTCTTGCATCTTGTCCTTCCTTCTTTAGTACCTTGTCAATCACTAATCATCTCTATCTTGGTTTTGGAAAGTCTCCTGACTAGTTTCCCCAACCTAGTGTTTCTCCAATTAAGATAATTTAAAAAAACATAATTCTACAATACGAGTTTTGTTCCAAAACCTTCCAGGACTCCCTATTGCCTTTAGGATCAAGTCTAAACTCTTTAATCAGTCAATCAAGAACCTTCTCCAATCATTACCCTAATCATTACCCTAATGATCCAGGCAAACAAGGTTACTTCCTATTCCTCAGCTTATGCCCTACTTGTCCCGCTCCAGTACAAGACCAGGTGAGAAATAATAAGGATGCAAATGAGGTCTTGGGCAGTAGGAAAGGAGAATATGGGATGAATTCGAAGACACGCACACTTAAAAGTTAGGTTTCCCTTAGCTTTTTCTGCCTCCTTTCTTCACAAGTGCTGCCAAACTTCTTTCAGCAAATATTCTTCTCATTTTGGAAATAATACAAACCAACGTTCATTGGAAGTTTCTTGTGTGCCAAACATTGTTCTAAGTGCTTTGTATGTGTTAATGCATTTAATCATCCCAAAAGTCTTTGTGGTAGGTATTAATGGTGTTCTTTATTTACATATAAAGACAGTGAGGCAGATTGAAGATTACATAACCTGCTCAATGTCATGTAATAATTGAAAATAACAGAACTGACATGTTTTCACTAATATGTAGATCTTGAGAAACTTAACAGAAGACCATAGGGGAAGAGAAATGGAAAAAAATAGTTACAAACAGAAAGGAAGGGAAGTAAACTATAAGACTCTTAAATACAGAGAACAAACTCAGGGTTGATGGGGAGGTGAGGCAAAGTGGGAAATGGGTGATGGGCATTGAAGAGGGTACTTGTTGGGATGAGCATTGGGTGATTGTGTGTAAGCGGTGAACCATGGGAAACTACCCCCAAAAACCTAAAGCATACTTTACACACTGTATGTTAGCCAGTTTGACCATAAATTATATTTAAAAAGAAAGAAAGAAATTAAAGTCCCCCCAGAAAAAGGAAAATAGAAGAACTGGGACTTAACACAGGTTAAGGGTGGTGGGGTTGTGAAATTAATTACTACATTATATTATGACATGCTTCTGTTGACTGTCATGATACTGCCTATCTCTAATTCTTTTTTTTTATTTCTAACTCTTTATTTCTCTTTTTAACAGTATCACCCCCTTTCTTTATTGGTTTTGATTATTTCCTTTTTTAAAAATAATTTTAATGATTTATTTATTTTTGAGACAGACAGATTTAGAGCATGAGCGGGGAGGGGCAGAAAGAGAGGGAGACACAGAATCAGAAGCAGGCTCCAGGCTCTGAACTGTCAGCACAGAGCCTGACACGGGGTTCGAACCCACGAACATGAGATCATGACCTGAGCTGAAGTCAGAGGCTTAATCAACTTAGCCACCCAAACGTCCCATGATTATTTCCAAATATATAAATCCCACAAAGTTCTGTTCTTTGTCCGTCTTTTTCTAAATGCGTAAGTAGTTAACATTTATTGAGCATTCTGAGTGTGAGAGATAGCCTTAGCATACTTATATGCTTTATCCCATTGACTACTTTCAGCAGCCCTCTGAGGAATGTGCTGTTATTGCCTCTGCTTCACATATGATAAAACCAAGGCACAAAGAAGTGAGGTATTTTGACTAATTTCACACAGCTGGCAAATGTCTGAGCTTCAACTGGAACTCAGGCTGTCTGATTCCTGAGGCCACACTTGTGCAGTTCATACACTTTTGTTGTTTTGTTTTGTGATCAAGAGCCAGACTCTAGAGCTAGACTGCTGTCTTCAAATCCCAACTTTACTGTTCTCTAGCTATGTGAACTTGAAGCAAGTGACTTCACTTAGCTGAGCCTCAGTATCATCATCTGTAAAACAGAATTACAGCAAGTATGATGTAAAGATTAAATGAGCTCCTTTTGGTGTGCCTGGATGGCTCAGTTGGTTAAGCATCCAACTCTTGATTTAGGCTCAGATCATGATCTCATGGTTCAAGAGTTCTAGTCCTGCATTGGGATCTGCACTGACAGAGTGGCACCTGCTTGAGATTTTCTGTTTCCCTCTCTTTCTGCCTCTCCCTCTTACCTCATAAATAAACTTTAAAAAAATTAAATGAGTTTATTTACATAAAATGCTTAAAATAATATCTGACACCAGGTAAGCTGTATATAAATATTACCTATAATTATTTTTTTACTTTTATATTATACTGAATTTTTAAGTTTTATGTTGGTTTTATCATTTATTTCCTGATTTATTAAGATATTCCTTTACATATAACATATATAACTATAAGGAGAAAATGTGATGCTCTGATTCACCTATATATTGTAAAATGATTACAATAAGATTAGTTAATGCCCCCATTCTCTCACATAATTACCATTTTTGGGTAACACTACATTTAAGATCTATTCTCATCAACTTTCAAGTATATAATACAAAACTGTTAATTACAGTCACAATGACATGCATTTGAAAGCAAGAACCCCAGAACTTATTGCAGAAAGTGTGTGACCTTGAACATTATCTTTCTATTTCCCCCCACCACAGTGTTTGACAATCATAGTTTTACTCTTTATTTATATGAGCTTGGCTTTTTAGATTCCACATATAATTGAGAAAATACAGTATATTTCTTTCTCTGTCTTATGTGTTTCACTTAGCATAATGCCCTCAGGACCCATCTATGTTGTCACAAAAAGCATCTATTACTCTTGTAATGGTTGAAAAATTATATATATGTGGGGGGGTGTGGGGGGGTGTTGTAAATAATGTTGCAGTGAACATGGAGATGCAGACATTTCTTCAAGATAGTGATTTCATTTTTTTATATATACCCAGAAAGGGGATTGCTGTATCATATGGTAGTTCTCTTTTCAATTATTTGAAGAATTTCCATACCGTTTTCCGTAGTGGCTGCATAAATTTACTTTCCTACGAATAATGCACAACAGCTAACCTTTCTCCACAGCCTCACTAACATTTATTTTCTACTACATTTTTTATAGTAGCCATTCTAACCAGTGTTAGGTAATATCTCATTGTAGTTTTGATTTATAGTTCCTTGATGATTAAAGATATTGACTGTATTTCATGTACCTATTGGCCACTTGGATATTTTCTATGGAAAAAAATGTCTATTCAAGTCCTTTGCCTGTTTTTTATTGGATTTTTGGTTTTGCTGTTGAGTTGTACGAATTTCTTATACATTTTAGATATTATCACTAATCAGATAGATGGTTTCCAAGTATATTCTATTCTATAGATTGCTTTTTTATTTTTCTCATTGTTTCTTTTACTGTGTGCAGAAGCTTTTTACTCCAGTGTATTTATATATGTTTACTTTGGCTTTTGTTACTTGCACTTACTGTGTCATACCCAAACACTGTTGCCAAGTCCACAGTCATGTAGTATAGCACATTCATTGATTTTCATGATAAACAGTCCTTGTATTTCATGGCTAAATCCCACCTTATCATGTGCATGGTACTTTAATATGCTTTTAAATTTAGTTTGCTAGTATTTTGTTGAGAATTTATGGATCTATATTAATCAAGGATATGGGCCTATAGTTTTCTTTTCTTGCAGTGTCATTACCTGGATTTGGTATCAGTGCAATGCTGGCCTTGTAAAATGAGTTTGAAAGTGCTCCTCCCTTTTTTTCAATTTTTTGGAAGAGGTTGAAAGTAATTCATGTTAATTTTTCTTTAAAAGTTTGATGAAATTCACCAGTGATACAATCTGCTTTTATTTGTTGCTGTTGTTTTTGGGTTTTTTTTTTCTTACTCTTTCAGTTCTCTTACTCCCTATTAGCTTGTTAACATTTCCTATTTCAGCCTTATTCAGTCTTGGTAGATTATGTTTCCAGAAATGTAACTATTTCCTCTCGGTTACACAATTTGTTGGCATGTAATTGCTAATAGCAGTCTCTTATGATCCTTTATATTTCCACAGTGTCTTCTTTTTCATTTCTGATTTTCTTGGAGTCTTCCTTTTTTTCTTAGTGCAGCTAAAGGTTTGTCAATTTTGTTTATCTTTTCAATAAACAGCTCTAATTCTTATTTTTCTCATCTATTGCTTTTCTAGACTCTATTTTCCTTATTTATGCTCTGATCTTTGTTATTTCCTTCCTTACGCTAACTTTGAGTTAATTTCGCTTTTTTCCTATATTCTTGATGTGTAGAGATTGCTTATTTGTGATCTTTTTCTTAATATAGTTATCTATTACTCTAAACTTTTCTTTTAGAACTATTTTTGCTATGTCTCCGAAGTCTTTGTATGTTGTGCTTACATTTTAGCCTGTTTCAAGTTTTTTAAAATTTATTTCTCATTTTCTTCTTTGATGGATTGGTTTTTCAGTGTGTTAATTTAATGTTTACATATTTGTGATTTTTCCAGTTTTCCTGTTGTTATTGATTTCATACCATTGTGAAGAGAAGAGATACTTTGTATGATTTTAATCTTCCTACATTCATTAAGGTTTGTTTTGTGACTTAACATATGATCTACACCAGAGAATATGTTGAGAAGAATGTATATTCTTCTGCTTTTAGGTAGAGTGTTCTGAATATGTCTATTATTTCCATTTTATCTAAAGTGTAGTTTAAGTCCAATATTTCTTTTAACGTTTATTTATTTATTTTGAAGGAGAGAAATAGAGAAATAAAGAGAGAATCCCAAGCAGGCTCCTTGCTGTCAGTGCAAAGCTTAAGTCCAGTATTTTCTTATTGATTTCATTCATGAATGATCTATTTATTGTTGAAAATGCGGTACAGAAGCCAGCTACTATAATTGTATTATTGTCTATTTCTATGTTTCTCTCTTTAATTCTGGTAGTATTTGCTTTATATGTTTGGGTGACCTGACTGAGTGCATATATATTTAAAACCATTATAGAATTTTTAAAATTTATGTATTTTGAGAGAAAGACAGTGGGGGAAAGAAAGGAAGAGAGGGAGAGACAGAATCCCAAGTGGGCTTTGTGTTGTCAGCACCAAGCCCGGCACATGACCTAAGCCAAAATCAAGAATCTGACATTTAATCGACTGAACCACCCAGGTGCCCCATGACTGTTACAGCCTTTTGATGAATTAATTTCTTTATCATTGTATACTAACCTATGTATTTTGTTAAACATTTTTACTTAAAGTCTATTTTGCTTTTATAACTATCACTGCTCTCTTGGTTTCCATTTGCATGGAATAATTTTTTCATCCCTTCACTTTGAGCCCTTAAAGTTGAAGTGAATTTCTTGTAGGTAAAATATAGTTGGTTCATATTTTTAATTCATTTAGCTACCGTTTGTTTTTTTACTGGAAAATTTAACTCACATACATTTAAAATAATTATTGATAATTAATACTACATTTTTTCCTTCTGGTTGTTATGTAGTTTCCCTGTACCTTTATTCTTTTCCTGTCCTTGTGAGGTGGTGATTTTTTGTAGTGGTTTGCTTTGATCACCTTTTTATTTATCTTTTGTACATCTACTGTAGGTTTTTGCTTTGTGGTTACCATGAGACTTAAATAAAACATCTTATAGATGTAACTTTCTATTTTTTAAAGTTTATTTGTATATTTTTTTGAGAGAGAATGAGACTGTGTAGTGGGAGAGGGACAGAGAGAGAGGGAGAGAGATTCCCAAGTAAGATCCATGTTCAGCACAGAGTCTGATGCAGGCTCCATCTCATGACGGTGAGATCATGGCCCGAGTCAAAATCAAGAGTTAGATGGTGATGGTATTACCACCATTCACGTTGTCTGTCTTGTCTGTCTTGTCTGTCTTCTTTCCTATAGCTATTGCGCCAACACCACCCCCCTACTTAGAGACCTTTCGACTGGGGTGCATGGGCTGGTCTCCCGCATTCTGAGTGGGGCCTGAACAGGGACACTGAGTAGAAGGCATTTCAAAGGTAAGGTAAGTGGAATGTTCTCTGAAATAGTTCTGTAGGTTTCGGGTTGGTTAGGATCTCACCCAGGGTGCTGCAGACCCCTTAGATAGAGAACAAGGAAGGTGAGTAAAGAGATTGCCCAGTTAAGTGTTTTTCTAAATGTAGATAGAGAATAAGGAAAGTGAGTAAAGTAAAGAGATTGCCCAGTTAAGTGTTTTTCTAGATGTAGATAGAGAATAAGGAAAGTGAGTAAAGAGATTGCCTAGTTAAGTGTTTTTCTGAATGTCTCGGTCTTGTTTGTAAAACCTCTGTGGGAGGGATGTAATAGCCTCTGGTGTGTGTGTGTAAGTGAATGTGCAGCTCGATTTGGCTTGCCTGCCGAGTTCGAGGTTGTGGTTCCACGGATGGGCACCCTTAAGGTCCCCAGAAGCCTTCGGAGTCTGAGTGGGCCTGGTCTGCGATACTGTGGTGAAAAGAATATGGTCTATGGCAGCACTGGAATAGTTTCCAATTGTAAATCACAACGCTGAGTCTGCTACAGCTAAGCTTCACCTAAGCTCCTTCGGGACATGGCCAGACAGGCATCTGACTGGTCTCCTCATTAGAGGGAGCACCCTACCCTTTGTCTTTGCATCACCATATCATAAGAAATAAGGGATAAGAAATAAGGGATGGGCAATACAGCTTCTAAAGAAGTCTGTTCTACTTGTTCCGGGTTGCTGCAACTCCCCCCACCCCCGTAGAGATAGGCAGAGTTAGAGTGATGGATAGGTCAGAACTTGAGAAGCTTTGGGCCATAAAGAGTCTAAAAAAAGAGAACTCTTTATTGATATGAAGAGCGTAGATTAAGTTTTGAGCCATATGGAGTCTAAAGAAAGAGGACTCGGTATAGATATAATACGATATATGCTTTCAAAACAAAGGGGGGCTCAAGACATCGCCTCAGCAAGTTGCACAGTTTTTACATATTGTAAAAGAGCAAAAGGCACTCCCAAGGACATCTAGGTTTTGGGAGCCGGGGAGACACTCTTGTCTTTTCTTCCACCCTGAAAATGGCGCCAGTAATCTGTAAGAGTCACCTGTCTGAACCTCCGGAGGTAAGCTAGTTTATCATCTAAATTCTAAATGCACATGTGCTTCTATCTGGGGTATCAAGTGGAAGGCTGGACGCAGCACTACTTCCTACCCTGGGACCGCACCAAGACATCGGTCGGCCCTTTAGTAAATCTGTAAACCTCTGTTTTGTGGTCACTTCTGTACTTGTTTGTCCAGCTGTTATCGTCATTGTTTTGGGTCTTGTCTGTGGAAAGTCTATGGGAGGGATCGGGGAAGATTCCCTCTCTTCTCTGGACTGACATGGATTGCCTAATTCTACTGGTTAAAACAAAACAAAACAAACAAACAAACAAACAAAAAAAAAAAAAACCTCAAGCCTGCTCCTCTGTCTGAGCTGACAAAGTTTTAAACTGGGAATTCTCCTTCTTTGGCCCCTGGGGAGCCTCTCCTCTTGCTCTCCCTTCCCCCATTCTTCTGTACTGCCCCATTGCCCTGGGCAACCAGAAGGCCATCAGGTTGTCAACAGCTGGGTGGGGAGAGACCAATTTGCATAACACCAGCTTCTCCCTCTGCTTTAGGTGATAAGAAACAAAAGACCACAGAAATCAGATGTTTGTACTAAATTTCGAGGTCAAAATCAACTATGGGGAACAAAGTGTCTTACCTGGGCTCAAGCGAAACTTATTCAGTGTTGAAGTTTAAGTTTGTTGGTTTGAGATAAAAACAGAAACTTATGTTCTATCTGAATCTGCCAAAAGTCATAGGTTCTTATGATCTCTGCTCCAATTTTTAACAAGTGTATGTTAAAAGTGTTTAACAAGTGATGGTTAATTTGGTCTGTTCTATAGTTTTCATGAGTAATTGTTAAAATAGTTTTAAAGGTTCTTGGTAACTTAAAACGTTAAGGCTTTACTTGATAATAAGTTGAGATTGAATTCATTGGCTGTCTAGTTTTTATCCTAAAGCACAAGCCACAACTAGTGATTGATATATAGACGGGGTCTGTAGATGCTTGGGCTTTTGATTTGTGGCAAAAAACTGGAAATATTTAAACTGTTAAAAATATGCTCTGCACTTAATTGGTTCATAAATTTACCATCTAAGAAAAACTGGTTGGTTTCTAGGTTCTCACTTGGAAACTAAGATTCACACTGATGGGAAAATGAGAAAAGCAACCCTATATGCAGGAAATTGGGGATATTTAAAAAGGCTATAAGAAATAAAAGTGCATTTTTGTTAAGGGTAAAAGAAAGTAATTTTGTCCTATATGAGATTGGTTGTTTGGAAAGAAATGGCTTTGGGACAAAGTTTAAGGGAAAGGAAATCATTAAAAAGAATTTTATGTGTGAGGTTGAGATGAATGGAATATTAAAGGTATATTGGTATAAGGTTGAAATTCTACTTTTTCTCGCTTTCAAAAGACAAGTTTTTCCAGACCTTTGGTCAGCTCTTGTTAAGACTATGTAAATGAAGGGTTTCTCTTTTGTTAAGAAGACAAAAGTTTTAGGTCCTATCTTTATCAGGTCTTTGATTGCTTAGTTAAAACTTCTCTGAGGTTAAAAAGGAGTTAGGTTTTGCTGAAGGATACCAAAGGTAAATAAGATCTTTTATTGCCACTTTGGCTAAATAACTAGAGTTTTCAGGTTAGTAACAATTTGTAATCCTATTTAGGATATGCTTTGTAACTTCCTAAGGTGTTAACAAATTTCCCAGTATTCAAATGGTAGAGAAGTCTTTTGACCAATTAGGCCCTTTCATTTAGGAAGCCAAGTTACTTTATTTTTTTTTTCTGTTCTCTGACATGCTTTATTTATTTATTTTTAATAAT
>PJEM01013980.1:0-37683 GCA_004023845.1 Helogale parvula
CACACGGAGTCATTCATCCAGGAAGCATCCGCCCTCTAAGCCAGACATTGCTAGGGTCCCTCTGGCATCCGAACTCCCTTTTCATCTAACACTTGCTATGGCCGAAAACAAGAATCCAGTTCCACCACTGCCCAGGAGGCCCAGAGATCCCTGGATGGCCATTTACAGTTTAAGAGTGTAAGGGGGCACCTGTGTGGCTCAGGTCATGATCTCACTGTTCATGAGTTCCTCGCTGGGCTGTGTGCCAACAGCTCAAAGCCTGGAGCCTCCGTCTCCCTCTCTCTCTGCCCCCCCCCCCCCCAAATAAATAAACATTAAAAAAAAAAAAGAGCATAAGGATTCCATGGGATAACATCATCCTCGTGAGGCCACCTACCCCCTTCAAGTCATCCTGCACTCTCTCAGGGACAGATGCTCACCCGCTCTTTGTTACATGAACAAATACTCCCCCCTTTCAAGGCCTTTGCCCTGCTGTCCCTCCACCCACAGCATCTGCCCTGGCTTATCACTCGGGTCTCAGATTGCAGGTCACCTCCTCACAGACCCAGGGATTTCAGTCCCGCCTCTCCACCAGCTACTCTAAAACATTTTTATGTTTTATCCCCTTCTGTGAAGGTTCTATGCTTCCAGGCTTATTGTCTCTCAAGGCTCTCAAAGATTGGCAGTATCTGTGAGTCTGTGAGGGGAGGGGGGGGGGTAATGCTCTAACAAAAGGCCCTTTCGGGCAGAGACAGATCTCCCAGGCTCAGCATAGGGTGGCTAATGAAACAGGTGGAAGTGGGGAAAGAAGCTGCTCTGATCGGAGGGAATGCCCCGGGGAGGAACAGCCATTGGAAGGGGGAGCCTGGGGAGCGACACAAGGAAAAGACAAACTCTCTGGCCTGTGACTTTGCAAAGGGGCGGGGGGAGTCCAGCCAGCAGGGCCCATCCCACCCATGCTAGCACGACGCTGAAAGGTTGTAAACTCTTGCCACCCATCCACCCGGAAAGGAGGCGATGCTCTGCAGTCGGCTCAGCGCCAACGGGTGGAGGAGCCAGGGCACAAAGCTGTCTCTTGCTTCCGCTGCAGAGCTGGCCCCTGCCCCGGGAGGGGGGACGAGGCTGCGGCGGGGACCTCTCATCTCCCACACATCCACGTGCTGCCACCACGCACTCCCAAACACACCTACGTGGGCTCCCTCACACGCTGCCACGCCCAGTCCCAGTGCCACACACTCACACTCAGGGCACACCTTCTTAGGGCGACTGACCACACAATCCCAGAGACGCGCGCGCGCGCACACACACACACACACACACACACACACACTCAGGAACTCGCTCTGTGACATCCACGATACCTCTCTCACAAGCGCACACGCGAGCGCCCCGCCCCTGCTGCCTGGTAACGGGCGGCCCCGCCCACGAGGCGTAGGCGGTGGCCGCAGAGCCCGGAAGACGCCCCTGGCTGCCTGATCGCTGTCCCCGCCTCCCCGGCTGCACAGCCGGTCAGTACCTGCCTGAAGTCAACATTGCCGAGGCCTCCGCAGCAGTCCTGCGCCGCCACCGAGCTGCTCATGAGCTCCGCTCCCCGGCGGCCAGATGCTCTCAGCCGGGCCGCCCCTGGAGAGCCAACGACCGGGCCTCGCGGTCGCCAACTCGCCCCCCCCCACCCCGAAGCCGCTCTGTCGTGCCGGGAAGCTCTGCCGCCCGGACTCTTTGCCTGTGACCCCAACTTCTCACGGCCTTCTGGGAAATGTAGTCCCCTGTCCCCGCGAAACGCCACTTTCCTGGAGCTCGCGACAGCATCTCGTGGAGCCCAGAGCTACAGGTCCCAGGGTCGTGCGCTGCAGTGACTGCCAGTTCCGAGGCGGCTCCCGCCTAGACCCTTAGGTCCCCGCTCCCGCACCCGGCCCGCAACTGACCTGGCTTCCCTGTCCTTGGCTGTCGGTGGGTCTCGAAGGCGGCGGCTGTGGGACGAGGTATAAGTAGCTTCCTGCGCAGCCCCCTGCGGACTTGGACTTTGGCCCAGGCTCGGGGTCCCCCACCCCCTTCTGAGATTTGCTTTCGTCCAGAGGCGGCCCAGGACGGGCACATTCCGTAGCTTCCAGCAGAGGCTGCTTCTCAGGACCCTGGGCCCCCGCCCTCGAGACCTCCCAATTCTTTGGGTCAGCCAGAGACACCTCCTCCACTTCTTTGTTCATTCATTCTCTCCTTCACTCACCGGGTGCTTGCTGAACTTGTCTGTGTACTGCGGGCACAGTAGGGAACAAGGCAGGTCCCTGCCCTCACTGTGTCCAAACGGAAGAGACAAAACATGCATAACGGATTATAACTTGGATCAGTTCTATGATGGAAAGACACTGGGCGGCTAGGTCTGATAACAAGCCAAAGTGCCTTAGAATCCCTTGAGGGAGGCCTGAACACAGGAGAAGGTGCAAGACATGTGAAGTCTGAGGGCAGGACAGATTCGGGAAAGAGAGGGTGTGTGCAAAGGCCAGGAGACAGGACAGAACTAGGGGTGCCTCAGGAATCCAGTGGTGGCGGAGGGGGCACCACTAGAATGGGAGGAGCAGGTTAGAAGAGTATGTGGGGTTTTAGACCGTCAGGTTCAAGAGAGCCTCTTCTGTAGCCGGGTGTTCCGTAAATAGGGAACCAGAGATTTGTGCAGTCACCCAGCGAGCTGCCAGCCCAGGCAGGACTTTTGCAAGGCCAGCTGCTTCCTGATTTAGTGGCTTGCTTCTCTGCCCCTTAGCCCTGAGCGCCTGCCAGTCTTGAGCATTCACTGAGCAGCCGCGGTGTGATTGCCCCTGTGCGGACTGCTTCACACGTGGTCCCAACCTTCACCGCATCCTTAGGAGGGGCAAGCCCACCAGCGAGACAGGAAGGGCGAGGATGCTGACTTTGGGGCATACGCTAGCTGTAGGACTGTGGGCAAATTTCAGTTTCCTCAGAAGTAAAAGGGAAATACATGTTGGTAAAACTTGGCACACGTGATCTGAACCAAGTGAAGTGCTTAATTACCACCAGCCGCAACAGAGCTGAGTACCCAGCAGGTGCTCAAAAGCTGGTTTGCCTCCAGACCAGTTCCAAGAGTCAGGAGGGCTCCCCTCTGCAGGGTGTCCAGGCAGGGCCTGCTGGACCCAGAGTCGTTTCTGGGGAGCCCGCCAAGGCGGAGCGCTCCTAAGGGTCTTCCCCTCCCCCTCCCACGTGTCTACTAGGCCAGAGCCCCAGTTTTCTCCTGACCTACCTGGCTGCTCTGGTTGTTTTATGAAAGCTAGAAAACTCAGTCTGTGTGTGTTTGGTTTATCTGGGAACAAAGAAAGGTAAATGTCAGAGGTCACACCAGAGCTGATGCAACTAGAGAAATCCACTCGTCCACCCCTAATCCACCCTCTGCCACCTTCTCTGGAAAGAAAACACCCAGGCATAGAGAAGCCAGGCTGCAGCTTCAAATGTGATCGGGGTTGTGCAGATCAAACGCCTCCTGCCCAAGATAGTTTTGGGCACAAGTCTTTGCCTGATCATTTGAAAACTCCCAGGTCTGAGAGCTTGCAGAAATCAAGGCCAACCTCTCTCACTGGAATATTCCTTTTTCAGCATCCCTGGGCAAATAGAAAAGTCACTTCTGTTTGCATGCCCCAAGTGATGGGAGACTCATCACTTCCCGAAGTAGCCTGCTCCACTGTTGAACAGGGTGTGTATTTATGATTCAGACCCAAAGCCACCCTTCCTGAAGTTTTAACAAATAGAGTTCCTTTCCACCCTCAGGGTTATGTCCTTTGCCCCCTTGGTCACTCCTCAGATATGGAAAGCCATTTATCACAGAACATCTCCTAGTCGGCTCCAGGGCAAACATCTCCTGATGACCTTGCTGGCCAAGAGCTGGACACAAAAGAAGATCAAAACTAAAAGCCATTTCTTCATTTCTTCACGGCCATCCCCCTCCTCTCCCTACCCCCCATGGCAGTGGCTCCAGCAATCACTAAAATGGCCTTCTATTACTAATATTGGGTGACTTTGGGTAAAACCTAAGCCTTTCCCTACTCTGAATCTATTTACTGTTCACAAAATAGGTATAATATCTCTTGAGCAAGACTGAAATAAGAATCAGTGTTGGTAATAAGCATAAAGGCGCCCAACACACAGTGAATTCTCAATAAATGTTTGTGCCCGTCTTCTGCATATAACTGAGACTCCACTGTTAAGCTCACACTCATAACACTCACAGACATGTGGGGTATAGGGCCAGCCCAGCTCAGGGACCCACTGAGTTCCCAGGAAGACAGGGGGTGAGAAGCCAGCATGAACAGACAGCTAGGGGGGAGGGGGGCAGGGGCAGGGATGGTGGTGTGGGGCGGTGGGGGATAGGCGGAGGGGTATGCGGAATGCACTGGAGGTCACCAGAACCCACCAGCACGGTAGAGGTGTCTGGGTGGCTTAGTCAAGCATCCCACTCTTGATTTCTGCTCAGGTCATGATCACATGGTCATCAGATCTAGCCTCTGTGTCAGGCTCCTCGCTGAGCATAGAGCCTGCTTGGGATTCTCGCTTTCTGTCCCTCTGACTCACCCGCCCCCCCAACAGGAACACACTCTCTCTCAAAATAAATAAAACTAAATAAAGGAGAATAATGAGTCATAGCCACAATGCCCACCACCTCCCTCCTGTATTCAGGCCCCATGCCCCCACTCTGCCTGAAGAGCACCCAGAAACCAGAGAGGAGCAAGTTCAGCCGGAGCCAGGGTGGGAGCTGGGGCAGGACAGTGCTAGCAGTAATGAGTAAACCCTCCCTTTCTCCCCAGGCTCAAAAAGGAGCCTCTCCCCCAGTGACCTCCTATGGCTCAGGAGGAGACTCACCTGAATCCAGCCATGGAAGGCCAGCGAGGAGTGGGTACGAGTGGGGCCTCCCTGACCCCTCAGCGTCCACAGAGCAGACAACCCCTGCCTTCATGCTGGCCTCTCTGTGGTTCCTGGAACACCCCAGGCACACGCTAACCTCAGGGCCTTTGCACACGCTGCCTTGTGCCTTCTGCCTGGAATGCTGTTTCCTCAATGTCCTCATAGCTCCATCCCTCACCTCCTTCAGGTGAAGTATCACCTTTCTGCTCCAGGAACATGTCAACCTTTCCCTCCACTCTCTATCCTCTTCCCAACTTTAGTTCTCTCCACAGCCCCTATTGTCATCTAACAAGTTGATTTCGTTTACTTATTTATCCTGCGCAGTATCTGTCTCCCTCAGTAGAAGGATAGGGATTCTTATCCCTTTTATACTAACTCTGTCCGTGGCATCTGGATCGTGTCTGGCATAAAGCAGGCACTCAGTAAGGAATGAATGACTAGCTCTACCGCACCCAAGTTTGGGGTGTTCTTGGGCAAACCGCTTCTCTGGACCCCAGTGACCCTGCCCATGGAAAGCAGAGAGGGATGGGATGGATCTCTGAGTAGGAAGGCGAAGTAAAAAGTCCCCCTCCCCCACCCCACCCCCGGCCTTCAGGCTGTGGGCCTGGAGCAAGTGACTTACCCTCTCTGATGCTCAGCAGAAGAGAAAATTCTACCTATTAAAACAAACAGCCAAGCTCTTCAAGCTCTTGCAAAGTTGCAGGCTGAGCGTAAGCCTCGGAACTGCCCTGCCACGCAGGGAGTGTTATTCTGACTTTTCCAAATGAGGGAACCAACTTCTGGGGAAGGGACTGGCCCACAGTCAGACAGCTGAGTAAGTGACGCGCTTCAAGCCAGCCGGCCCCAAGCCACCCCTGGCCTTTTAGCACTATGCAGTCCTGCCTCCCTAGGATGGAGGAAACGACCTAAAAAGCCCAGCACAGGGTCCAGCACAGAGCCAGCGCTCACCCGCATATTCAGCGCTCAAAACACATGGTGCTTCTGCTCCTTTCTCTGCTGCTTTTCATCACATCCACCCTGCAAGGTACACTTAAAGCGTCATCCTCTCTAAAAAGCCTGACTACTCCTATAAGGACTAGGGCAGGGCTATATTCCCCGGCACGGCCCCCCGACATCCCATTTGGCCCAGTGCAGCCTGCCCGCCCAGTTCTTGCTCTCAGTATTCCAGCCACACCTACCTCTTCTCAGTTGCTTCCAGCCACAGGGCCTTTGCACCTCCTCTTCCCTGACAGGCACACTCTTCCCTGCTCTTCTTGGAAAGCAAGGGCATTTCCTGCTTTGGCCACCACTATATCTCCAGCACCTGTCAGTCACTCATCGAATTTACTAGATGAATCAAGGGTTGAAGGAAGGCCAAAACTGAATTTTAATCTGGTGAAGTCATCCCTCAAAAATGGAAACAAAGAAGGGGCGCCAGGGTGGCTCAGTCAGTTAAGCACCCAACTCTTGATCTGGGCTCAGGTCACCATCTCGTGGTTCTCAAGATCAAGCCCCATGTCTGCCTCTGCGCTGATAGCACAGAGCCTGCCTGGGGTTCTCTCTCTCCCTTGCTCTCTCCCCCTCCCCCATGCTTTGTGTCTCGCGCTCAAAATAAATAAACTTTAAAAAAAGTAAATGGGTGAAAAAAGTAAAAAATATATATAGCATTTCTAAAAAATGGAAACAAAGTAATGATCTTTTCAGACAAACCAAGCCTAAGAGGGATTCACCACCAGCAGGTAGGAGGAAAATGACCCCGGTCTGAAGCCCAGGATGGAGGAAGGAATGAAGAGCACGGGAAAAGGTAAATCCGAAAGAGTATTACATGAAGAAAATAGAGGCGCCTGGGTGGCTCGGTTAAGCGTCCAACTTCAGCTCAAGTCATGATCTCAAAGTTCGTGAGTTCAAGCCCCGTGTCAGGCTCTGTGCTGACAGCTCAGAGCCTGGAGCCTGCTTCCGATTCGGTGTTTCCCCCTCTCTCTGCTCCTTCCCCACTCATGCTCTGTCTCTGTCTCTCTCTTTCAAAAACAAACCTTAAAAAAATAGATTTAAAAAATTAGATGGTGAAAATAATAAAGGTATCTTGTTGGGGGTTAAAATGTTTTTCTCAGTAAATGAGAGGAAAAAGCAGGAAAAACCATGTGGGGCCACATTATTTGAACAACATGATGAACCAACTCTATACCGTGATCTCCTCAGAAATGTCCCTCAGGGTACCTGGCGGGCTCAGTCAGTAGAACATTGGACTCCACCCCAAGGTCGAGAGTTCAAGGGCCATGTTGGGCGTGGAGCCTACTTAAAAAAAAAATGGCCTTCCAACAAGGGCAGAAAATACATTCTTCTCAAGATCATGTACACATTTACCAAAATAAGCCATATGCTGGGGCATAAAACAAATCTCAACAGAGTTAAAGGGATTAAGATCACGTAGTTTATTATCCTACGCACTGGGATTAAGCTAACAAGCCAGAAGATTCTCAAAACAACTCCCAGTGTTTGGAAATCAGATAGTACATTTGTTTTTGAAACCCCAAGGATGAGGGGCACCTGGCTGGTGACTCTTGATCTTCGGGCTGTGAATTCGAGCTCCATGTTGGGTACAGCGATTACTTAAAAATAAAATCTTAAAAGGGGTGCCTGGGTGGCTCAGTCAGTTGAGCATCTGACTTCAGCTCCAGGTATGATCTTTCGGTTCGTGGGTTTGAGCCCCGCCTCCGGCTCTCTGCTGTCAGCATGGAGCCTGCTTCAGATCATCTGTCCCCCTCTGTCTCTGCTGCTCCCCTGCTCTCTCTCTCTCTCAAAATTAAATAAAAGTAAACATTTAAAAATAAAATCCTAAAGAAAAATAATAATAAACCGTAGAGATGAGACCCAGTTAGTTCCACATGGGCCAGGTGCCCATCCAAGTGGCTGAGTGAGGGTGTGAGCAGGATACCTTTGGGTCAGGTGACCCACCCCAATCAAGCAACAGTGGCCGAGGAGTGGCGAGTGACCGGACTCTAGGAGAAGATGGCGGTTCCTATTTATTGGCTGGATTCCAGAAACACACAGTGGGGGTGGAGCAAAGTCTTGAGCAATGCTGAGTCTGGGGTGGGAGGGGGAAGTAGGAGGGTTGGGGACCCACAGGGGCTGCCGGGGGTACAGAATAGGCAGTCCTGACCCCAAATGCTGGAAGGTATCAGCAGCTCTTTACCATAATGTGAAAATGCTCAGCAGGGTATGCCCAGGAAGGAGGCTGGAAATCAGTCAGGACTAAGGATTGCGGGGCCTCAGCAAAGGTGCTGCCTCTTGGGGCACATGGGTCATCTTAGTGGGTGACATCTGGCGTAGGATTATTTCCTTAGGACTGACCCCAGAAGCAAAGGATCCAGACAGCCAAACTGCTTTCCCGAGGTTTGTGCCTTTGCACCACCTGCAGCAACATGCATGGACCTAGAAAGTATTCTGCTAAGTGAAATGAGTCAGACAAAGACAAGTGCCATATGATTTCACTTATACGCAGCATCTGAAAAAACAAAACAAATGGACAAATAAACAAGAAGCAGAAACATCCATAAATACAGAGAGCAAATCCATGGTCTCCAGAGGGGAAAGGGGGCTGGGGGGCGGGGATGAGTGAAAGAGGGTGAAGGGGAGAGGGAGGACCAGGCTTCCAGAGATAAAAGGCACAGCCTAGGGACTATAGTCAATGGTGTTGAAAACAATAGCAGTGGACGGTGCCCGACGGTAGCTGCACGTGCCGTGAGCACAGCGCCGCGGACAGACTGTCCAATCACATGTCATACACTCGAAACTAGCAAAACCTCGCACGTCACCTATACTTCAATAAAAAATGAATAAATAAAGCTTTGTGCCTCTGCACAGTGAAGTTTCCATTTCCCTGACCTGCCCGCATCAAGGAGAGTTATTCCAAACATGGTGACATTGATCTAATAGTTGAATAGTTATACCTTACTTAATTTGGTTTTTTTCTCCCACTGTTTACAATGTTGGGAATTTTCCTATGTGCTTTTCTTTTTGATTAGAATAGTGTTTACCAATGCACTTTCTGTGCCTTTTTTCAAAAAAACTCATGAGACTTACTTTTTTTTTTTTAACATTTATTTATTATTGAGAGAGAGAGAGAGAGAGAGAGCATGAGTGAGCCGGGCGGAGAGTGGGGGGAGAGGGAGGTCAAAGAGAGAGGGAGACACAGAATCTGAAGCAGGCTCCGGGCTCTGAGCTGTCAGCACAGAGCCGGACATATGGTTCAAACTCATGAACCAGGAGATCATGACCAGAGCCAAAGTCGGATGCTTAACCGACTGAGCCACCCAGGTGCCCCATGTGAGTCCTACTCTTTAACAATCTCTTGAACTTCTAATGACATGAATCAGGCTGTTGTACATTTTAAGTGATTAAAAACTTTTTTACCTGGAAAATTTCCCAACCCACCAAAGCCTGGCAAGAATTATGCAATATACCCATATCCCCTTCACCTAGGTTTACCCATTATAATTTCCCAGCATTTGCCTTGTCTGTTTATATGTAATTATTCTTTTAGTGTTTATTTTTGAGAGAAAGAATGAGTAGGGGAAAGCCAAAGAGAGAGGGAGACACAGAATCTGAAGCAGGCTCCAGGCTCTGAGCTGTCAGCATAGAGCCCGACCCGGGACTCGAACTCATGAACCATGAGATCACGACCTGAGCTAAAGTTGGATGCTTAACCAACTGAGCCACCCAGGCACCCCATAGTTATTTTTTATGAACTATTTGAAAGTAAATTGTAGGCTCTTGCCCGATATATACTTCAGTGGCTATTTCCTAGAACAAAGACGTTCTCCTACGAAACCTCAAAACTGTGACCCAAGTCAGGAAGTTTATTATTGCCACATGAGCGTATCTAACATATAGGTCACATTCGGATTTCACCCCTTTTGCTGAGAACATCATTCCTGGCGCATTTTCTCATCTGATCCAGGCGCCGGTGCAGGCTCTCGTGTGCCCTCGGCCGGCTTCCATGTGGAGCACGCCTTCCGCCTGACCTTGTCCTTCAGGGCACTGACGCTTTGGGAGAGCACAGGGTATTTTGCAGAATGCCCGTCAGGTGGGTTTTGTCTCCAACGCATCCCCACAGGCTGTGCCTCTGGGGGCCCGGACATCACCTAAGTGCGGCTGCGATCCTCCACGAGGCGTGATGTGATGTCTCGCTGCCCATCCCGGTGCGTGAGCTGTGATCACTGAGCGTCAGACCCTCCCCGGCAGAGTGTGCGGGGCTCCGCTGAGTTCTTTCTTCTCGGCTTCTGGTCTGTCTCAGCCCACTGGCGCAGTCTTGTTTTCATAAAACAAGGGAGTTGCAGCCCAGCCAGAAGGGCAGCTCAGGTACAGCTGGTTCCAGAGGGCCACCCCTGGGAAAACTGTCACCCCACCCCCTCACCAGTGGCCCCTGCTGCCTGGTCCATGCGTCCTTGTTAACGTGGCATCCCAGCAGCAAACTGACTGGCTGTATTTACAGAGGACCCCAAGGCCACCTCCCGGTCTAGCCTCCACCCCTCCTGGGGCCTCAGTCTCTCTTTCTGTAACAGGAGGTGCCAGGGTTAGAATCTGTCTGATTTCTGGAGGAGGGCACTAGGCATTTGATTGGGACAATTTTTTTGTGGTGTGGGCTGGCCTTGCAAACATTGAGTGTCCCCAGCCCTCACTTTGAAATACACCCCACAAACATTTCCAAATGGCTCTGAGAAGGGGGTCGTGGCCCCCAGTTGAGAACAGCTGGAGATGACAGCTAGGAATATCAGCTCCTACGTACTGCGGACTTAACTATGTGCTGGCCTCGTACCAAGGACTTGACCTACATCATCCCATTTGTACTGCACACAATTCATTTTACAGATGAGAAAAGTGAGGCCCAGAAAGCTCAAGCAGCAGTCAGACGGGGTCTCACCCTGGTGGTGAGCCCAGGTTTCGGAGTTAAACCTGAGCATGAGATTGAATTGTCGCTCAACAAATATTCACCGTCACTCTTTCCCTCCCATTGTGGGGGGAGCAGACTTCCCCGCGCCATTGACTTTGGGCCTCGGTGGCTTGCAGTGGCTAATGGGCATAAATAAACAGAGCCCTCAAATGTACTTGTGTGGTTTGCTTTGCCTTCTGGTGCTCTGGTGACCTACCATGAGAAGCACAAACCCAGGTGACCGCCTCCCCTTTAACCTGGGTCCCAGAGCAAACCAACATGGTGGATACCAGCTCAAACTAGACCAGCCAACCTACCCTCACCCCACAGACACATATAGGAGCATCAGCACTCAGCATAAGCCCCTGTGTCCGAACTGGTTTGTTAGGCAGCATTATTATAGCAAGAGCTGACTGATACAACCTGGGTTCTGAGACCAGCTTGGGCAGGTTGTTTGCCTCTGCAGACCTCTGTGTCCTCATCAGCATAATGGTACAATACTAGTACTGATCTTATAGGTTGTTGTGAGGATCAAGGTGATAATGCTCTTGCACAGTGCCTGGTGAATAGAAAGTGTTTAGTAAATGTATGCTATTCATTACCACTATCACTGCCACTGCTATGAGCGTTAGCTGTGACCATGAGGATTCAGTAAGGAGCCCTAACCTCCACGCTCAAGGACTGTGACAGTGTGAAGTCAAGGAATTGGAAGGAGACTTGGCCCTAGGTTAAGAGGAGGGGCCCCCAGGAGCACTCTGCCCTGGTCCCCGAGTTGCCCCCTCCCTGACTCATACACCCCCCCAGTGAGAGTATCTGCAGCGAGCTGCCTGGGCACCAGATGGCTAAGTGCCTGCTGGTGAGGCCCGGCCGGGTCAAGGTGACCCACAGGCCACAGGAAACTCAGAGCCAGTCTGTTTCCCCCTCTTCAGCCCAGGACTTAGGTAACCAGCACTTTCAAATTGCAGGCTGGAGCCCAGCCGCGGAGCTGAGTGTGAGTGAGTGTGTTACTGTTTGGGTCCGTATTTCTGCGTTTGTGCATGTGAGTTGCATGTGTCTGGTCTCACTGTGTAGGTACATGTCCGTTTCAGTGTGCGTGTGTTTCCAGGTATGCGAGTGTGCTTCAGCGTCTGTGTGAGGGTGTGTCTGGTTCACACGTGGGTGTGACTATGTTTCAGTGGGAGGGGTGTGTCCGTGTGTGTTGGCCTGTGTCTGGTGTCAGTGGGTGTGTGTCAGTGTGATCTGTGCAGGGGCGAGTACCTGTCCACGTTTCAGTATGTTTGAGTGTGTATCTGTGTCTCAGGGCAGTGGCTGTGTGGTCGCCAGACTCGGGGCATTGCCGTCCAGAGGCTGCCTGGGAACTCACCCGCAGCACTTCACCCTCCCCTGCGTACAGTGGGGCCAGACACTCCTGATGTGCCAGCCAGGCTCTGCCACTTAACCACGCATCGATCCTGGGCAGACGTCCCCCCCTCCTTGAGCCCCTAATTCCTCGTGGGCTTGTCAGGAGGGTCAAAGGGTTTATTGCCTTTGACCAGCTCTCTGTAGGTGGCGTCTGCTGACCGACGGAAAGCTCAGTCATTCAGAAAGAGGATGGGGGACACCGTGGAGGGGCCAGGGAGGTGCAGGCTGGCAGTGACAATGGTAGATGCATAGGGTGGGGTCCCCACGCCTCATAGCTTTCAGGTGGCACCACAGGCCCCAAACCTACAGCTTTCCTACTCTTCATGGCCACCTCACGTTAGCGTCCTTTAGCTTTCTGGGGAAAGTGAGCAGAAAATACAGACTTCCCATATACTTAAAAACTATGGGAGGGAGGCATCCGGTGGCTCAGTCAGTGGAGCACGAAGCTCTTGAATTCAGGATGATTTCAAGCCCCACATTGAGTGTGGAGCCTACTTTAAAAAAAATTTTGTGTGTTGCAATAAATTTCATTTTATTTCAATTTTCTTTTCTTGCTTTTAAAGTTTATTTATTTATTTTGAGATTGAGAGAATGAGCAGGGGAGGGGCAGAGAGAGAGGGAGGGAGAGAATCCCAAGCAGGGTCTGCACAGTCAGTACAGAGCCCAGCACAGGGCTTGAACTCACGAATCGTAGATCATGACCTGAGCCAAAATCAAGAGTCAGACGCTTAACCAACTGAGCCACTCAGGCACCCCTTAACCGTTTGATTTTCTTTTATTTTTTAACTATTGGTAATCAGTGTATGAGAAAGACCACTTGAAGCACCTGCAGTGGTGACTTTGACCTTGAGCGCTAGCTTGCTACTGATGGAGGTTATGTCTGCTGATCAGCCACAGGATAGTGTGAACCAGTGAGTCGCCTGTGGGTCCTCAATTGGCCAAGATCTCAAGTCTTAGAACCTTCAGCATGGACAGTTTTTCTGGCAGTGATTCTCACAGTCACGGTAGGCATCCAAACTGGTCCCTTCACAGTGAGATTCTTTGCCTTTGTGCCTCTGATCAAGTCAGCACATACCTTCTCCAAAGATTTTATGTGGTGACTGCTTAGGGTCATTCTAATGTGGTGATCCGCCACCTCTGGTTCCATGGCTGTCTCTCCAGGATCTTAAGAAGCAATGACAGTGCTGTGGCTTTCTAACTATTTCCTCATTCCTCAGGGAGAGAGAACAGAGGGAGGCAGGGGGAGGAGTTGGTGACCCCGCCTTGCTGCAGCTGTCACTTCATCTTCCTCAAAGAACTACTTTAACCATTTTAAAGCGTACAGTTCAGTGGTTTTTAGTCACGTTCACAATGCCATGTGACTATCATCACATTCTAATTCCAGGACGTTTTCATCACTCCACGTAACTGTCACCACGTACCTCGCTCCAGCCCCTGGCAACCACTAACCTACTTCCTGTCTCTAGAGATTCGCATCTTCTGGAAGAATGACACAACGCGTGTGACCTTTTGTGTCTGGCTTCTTTTGCTCAGCATAATGTTTCTGAGGTCCATTCACATTGCGGCATGTGTCAGTACTTCATGCCTTTCTATGACTGAATCATACTCCACAGTATGGTCATACCACATTCCAAGTTCATCCGTTCATCTGTTGATGGACACTGGGTTGTTTCCTTATTTTGGCCATTGTGAATAATGCTGTTGTAGACATTTCATATATGGGTTAGTTGCGTTTTTTTTTAATGGATTAACTTTTCATTTCTCTTGGGTGTTCTCTGGCAGTGAAATTGTTGAGTCATACTTAAACTTTTGAGAAACTTCCAGACTGTTTTTCACAATGGCTGCGGCGCCATTTAACATTCCCACCAGCAGTTCTCAACGGCTCCAACCTCTCCACAGCCTCAACAACACATGCCCTTTTCTGTGTTTTTGATACTTGCCTCCTCCCAGGTGTGAAGCGGTGCCTCCTTGTGGTTTTGATTCACATTTCCCGAATGGCTGATGATGTTGAGCATCCTTTCCTGTGCTAATGGCTCTCTGTTTATCCCCTTTGGAGAAATGCCGGTTCAGATCCTTTGCCCATTTCTAATTGGGTTATTCACCCTTTCTATTATGGAGTTCTGGGATAAAGGGTCATTACACATGAGGAGTCATTTAAAATGGAATGGTGGCCATCTCAGCTTCTCAAGAGTGTCAGCCCTGTCCCCCAGGGACACTCTGTCTCCTAAGGACATGCTCCTGCCCCCCAGCATTTTTACACACACACACCCCTTCCCCCATCTCTGGGAGAAATGGAGCACTTCTTCCCCTGTGACGTTACTTCCAGGCAAACCCAAGACCTTTCACCCAATCAAGAGCTCTTGACAGCATTCTCCCAAAGGAAAACTGCTCTTTCTCTAAACATCAGGGCTGCACTGAGACGGCCTAGCATGTTTGCAGAAACGGCTACAGCTAGCCTCTGAAAAGGAGAATTACTTCCAGGCACTAGACATGAATGACTCATAATTTTCCATTTTTCAGCTGAACTTCGCTTCCAGACCCCAGACTCTTCCACCTGCTGGACTCCTCCCCACAAGGTCGGCGGTGGGGAGTGGGGGGGAGGGTGTGGTCTTCCAGGCATCTAGCCCCCAGCCCCCTCCACTCCTAGCTTTTGACCCTAGGCCCCCACTCTCTGCACCACCCACTCTCCTCCCTCCCTCCCTCTCTGCCACAACTAATCAGTCATCAACAATTGTTTCTCTGAAAGAGCTCTGCTCAGCCCTCATCAGCTCCCACCTGGACAGTCACCACAGCTGGCCTCCCTGCCTCCACCCAACAGCAGGTGACTCCTGGCTCAAAACCCTGCAATAGCTCCTTACCACACAGACCAAAATCCAATCTTCTCTGGCTGAATCAGTTCCTTCATTTACTGATTGATTACTTCATTCAATTGCCTGAGCACCTACTATGTGCGTAGCACTGGGACACAGTAGGACAAAAGACAGGGTTTTGAGGAGAAGCAAATCATTGCAGGGTGCCCAGTAGTACAATAGCCCTGTACGGGGACAATGGGGACAGAGAGGAGGGGACTAAGCCCAGCTTGAAGGCAGATTCTTGGGAGAGGTGGCTTGCCAGTACCGGCTCCTGCTCCAGTCACATCAAAGGACCTCCAACTCCCAGAATGCACCATGCTGCCTTTACAGACCCACTCAAGGCCTTGGGGCAAACTCTTCCAGCCTTCTGACCTGGTTGAAGTGTCTCGTCCTTTGAAAAGCACCCTGATCCCATGCAGAGTTGACCTGCCTTTGAAACACACACAGCCCTACAGAGACCTCATTACAATGTTGACCTCCTTCTGTTGTTATTTTAACTATGATTTTCTGGTAAATGAGTTGCCATCTTGGTTTTATTTTCTGCTGCCTGTCTGTGCCATCGACACACCAGGACCCAACATGTGCCTCTCCCTCCTTGCACCTCAGCCCTCCACCAAGGAGAAGGCATCTGCTAATGCAGTGCTCTCAGCCAGATACGGCTTTGCCACATACACACCCCCAGGGACATTGGGTGATGCCTGGAGACATACATGGTTGTCACAGCTGGGAGGTGCTAAGGACATCTGGTGGGTAGAGGTCAGGGATGCTGCTCATATCCTACAATGTGCAGGGTAGCCCCACCACTGAAGGTCATCTAGTCCAGGACAGAATAGTGCCAAGGTTGAGAGACCCTGTTCTAACCCCAGGTGTGGGTGCCTCCGGAGAAGAGGGCCCTACCTGTGTCAGGTGGGCTTCCTGGAGATGGCCCATGCTCTGGTGTTTATGCTAGGAAGGCCCAGATGCTCGAGGGCCTTGGCTGGCTACTCTGCATGGAGAAACAGCTGTAGATAAAGGCTTGGACAGCCGAGGAAGGGAGCCTGCCGGCCATCACCTCTGAGGGCCAACAGGTGTCCACAGGATCTCTGGGCACACAACAAGACTCCATTTCCCAGCCTCCTTTGCTGTAAGATATGGCCACATGACCAAGTTCCATCCAATGGAATATGAGAGGAAGTGATGTCATCGTTCCCAGGCCTGGCACAAAGACCCTTCTATGTGCCGCCCTTATCTAGCCTTTCCCATCTCCCTGATGAATAAGAGGACCCTGAAGACCTACCTGGAGGAAGGCAGAGCCACAAGATGGAAGGGGCCTAGGACCTTGAATGACAACACGAATCAGACCCCATGTGCTCACCAGCTCCCACCAGCCCACATCCAACTCACATGAACAAGAAATTAATCTTGGTTGTGCTGTACCCTGAGACTCCGGGGTTTACTTGTTACAGCAGCTAATCTTATTTAACTAAAACCAGACTGGGTCAGCAGAAACATGAAAGGTGGAAGACAAGGGTCTTCTTCAATTTTTTCGGGCTGACCAAGCCCTAAGCTCCCCAGGGATCCTGAGCAATTTCACTGTTTTGTAGTTTTTGCCAAGCTTGGCACATGGGCCTTTGAATAGGGTTTAATCTGACTTGGAAAAGGGAAGAGAGTGCTCCCCCCTAAAGTGATGTACAACAGTCTGTAGCAGTGAACAATCTGTGTCCTCTGTTTGGATGGACCCTAGAGGGAAGGGTCTGGGCCTGATTTGCCGGATGTCACCAAGGCCCAGTAAAGGCCTTAGCACACAGCGGTCCTGAGGAGCAGTTATGAGCATCCCTGATCCTGCAGGGTCCCTGATTGGCCCAACCCACCCTCTGCTTTCATGTCTATATCAGCTAGGAACACATTTGCCTTCAAAAAACAAAAGCCAACCAATAGATGCTTAAACAAATAGGTAGAGGGTTCTTTATTTCACGTAACACAACCAGAAGCAAGCGGCTGCTAGGATCAAGGACTGGGACTCCACCTTCCCTAATATAATTCACCTTCCATCCTCATGCTTTGGCCTCAGAGTCACAAGATCACTGCCGTGCTCTAGTCCTCACACTGGGTACAAGCCCAAAGTCAGGGAAAGGTCAAGGGCCACGCTAACTACACCTGCCTCTTTCCCTCAGGAGAGCAAAAGCTTCTCCAGAAATGCCCCCAGCAGACCTTCCACTTCAGGACTGATTGGCCAGAACTGAGTCACATGATCAGCATGAGCGGCTGGGAAATTTGGTAACAGAATGGTCACGACTGGCTTTTTTGAGTAAAAAAAACAATCAAAGCTTTGTTGGCACAAACAGAATAAGTATTAGGAAGTAGGCCGACCGGGTCTGCCTCAATGCCCAGGCCTGTTTCTGGAACTGTTGTCAGAAAATCCCCTTGTTCTAGGACCAAGAGAGCCACCAGGCCTGGTCTTCTCTGTGAAGAGAAAATGACAGGAGGGTCCGTGGCCCCCTCCCCTGTCCTCCCACACCTGCCCGCTGCTCTGTCCTGGGGCTTCTCCTCAGTAAGCCTTCAGCATGGACACGACTGCCTGTCCGGATGGCCTCTCCCAGCAGAGACCATCCCAGTCACTCTGGCAAAGCCAGATTCTGTCCCCAGGAGACAGGAGAAGAGTCCATGGGTCACTCTCCCAGGGAAGGCAGCTGGGTCACTGGTTTCTGCAGAATAAACACTGCGTTCCCAGTTACTCCCATTCGGAAAGCTGTCACATCTCCTCAAAGCCCCGGTCTTCTCATGTAAGCTGCAAATGACCACTGAAGCTCACATATGGAATCCAGAATTCCAAGGAAACAGAAATAAAAATAGCCAACAGAAGGAACAGAATGGAACTACAAAGAGCCAGCCAAACAACGTTTAGCCAAATGTGGGCATCCAAGGGAGGAGGCCAGGGGACAGGGGAACGGGGCGACAGTAGTCACATGTGCCAAGTACCTCCTATGCACCAGGTACTTAATACAGCCCATCGCAGACATCAGCATCTTATTGGACCTTCAAGTCAGCCCCCTCCCATTTTATCCTCCACATAGTGAAACTGAGGCTCACAGGGGTAATGCCTAGAGTAATGTCCGGAATGGGAGCTCTGATCAGATAAGCTTTCTTTCCCACCCTGGTCATTCCCTGGCTGTACTTAAACTCCTTGTGCCTCAGTTTCCTCATCTATAAGATGGAAATGATAGTCATCCCCATCTTATAGGCTCACTGGCAAGGCTCAGTATGTCAGGGTGTATGGAGCATTCAGAAGGGCTGGCACAAAATAAGCCCTCCACGGACGTGTGCAAGTATGGTGACGCCCACTTCACGGGAGGGGATGGACACGCATGATCAGGTACGCGAGTTTGCCACGGTCATGCCGCCAGGGAAGAGTGGGGCCAAGGGTCAAAGCCAGGTCTCCCTGACACCAGCACGCACGCTTGAAACCACCAACCGATCAGCCTGACGCCAATAGACAAGAGAATGGGTTCTACACACATCAGATGGTGCAGCGGGTCCCCGTAGGAGACCACGGGCAAAGCACACAGCCCAGGACATGCCTCTCCGTGCCTGCGTCCCCGAGCAAAACAGTCCAGAAGAGAATGGCTGAACGATTTTCAAAGCCTCAAGTGACGCCCATCAGTGGGTCTGGATGTCATGCATCCTGGGGTACACTGCTCTGGAGAAACTGGAAGGTATGGAAAATGGCTCCTCGGGAGGAGGGGCAGTAAGGCGGGAGGGAGACCCTGTAGCATCACCCTCCTCTTCCTCACTCACAGAGCTCTGGTCTTTGCACAGCGACATGCCCAACAGAAAGATTGCATTTCCCAACCTCGTTTGGAGTTGTGGTAGCCAATGACCTGGAAGGCTTTGAGTGGGACCCTTTTTAAAGAGCCAATTAAACTAGGAGGCAGGTCTGTGTTCCTTCCCCTCTCTTCTTCTTCTTGCCTGGAAAACAGATGAGACAGCTGGTGCTCCAGCAGCCATCTTGGACCCTGAGGTGACTTTGGAGATGGAAGCCATAAACTGAGGACAGTGGAGCCTGGGGCTCTGATGATTTTGTGGAACTGCCAAGCCAGCCCTCGACCCCAGTCATCTTTTATGTGAAAATTGATCCCTAATTTGTTTAAGGAACCACAGTCAGTTACATTCTCTATCTTAGGAGTGTCACCTTTAGAATCACCCAGAACTGGTTCGAATTACACCTCTACTACTTACATGACTAGAGTAAATCCCTGATCACTCTAAGCCTCAGTTTGCTTATCTGTTAAATGCCAATATTCCATTCTCATAGGGTTGTTGTGATAAAATAATCCACGTAAAGTGGATTCTCTAGTGCAATCCCCAGGAGCTGGTGTTAGGAGCCTTGATTCGCTAGTCCCCACCCACCTCTGGGGCTGTCACCCACTCCCACAGTGGCTTCCTGTCTCCTTGGACCCTTCCAAACCATCCCCACATGGTGAGCACCAGCTGTCGGCTGACCGCCTTGGGGAGACCAAAGCGTCTGAACAGACCTCTACTGTGGGCCCCCCTGTGCATGGACGATGTGTCCCGAGAAAGGCTCCCTGAAGATACAGGTCACATGTCACTCCCTCTGAGACATCCTCCCTGATGACACCCAGCCCGGCAGAGCTCTCCCTTCTTATGCCACAGCACCCAGATTTGCGTAGTCCTCCCACCAAAGCAGGGAGCTCAGACTCCAAAGTCTCCAGGTGCCTCGATACATAAGGGAGGGGTGCAGCCAGCAGCCGGTGAGGGCAGGCCTGCCCAATGCTCCTCCTGCGTCCATGGCATTCCCCCAGTCTCCGGGCACAGATGGAGCCTGTGCGCTCGCCTCCGTCCCTTTACCCCGCTGTCGCTGCTGCCCCAGTGTCCTTTCTCTCACCTTCCCCGTGAACCTCCCCTCTCCCCACCAGGGCTGGGAGAGAAGGCCTCACCTCTGACTTCTGGGAGACGGAGTCCTGGCCACAGAGTCCTCCCGTGTGCACAGCACAGCCTTCGAGGATGAGTCCTGCTTGCCCAGCTAAGGAGCCCACGATGTTGGGAAGAGCAGGCACGGCCTTTGAGAAGCTGCCTCCACGCCCACCCCACCCCAGCAGCCCAGGAAATGTCTCCCAGGCAAGAGGCGTGGCCCTGCAACAAGCCAGGGGCAGGCCAGGGCAGGCATGGGCCAGCCGGAGCCTCGGCCTGCCAGGAATGAAGGCAGGCAGCCGCTACCCCACAGACAGGAAAACCAGATGCTGTGCATCTCCTGACGGAAGAGCACAGCATTGCCTCTCTGGACCTTTCTCGCCTGAAACAATCCGTCCTGAGCCTGCATAAGCCCTGGATCCAACCATCGAATTTCAGGAAATACAGGAGACAGAAGGACATGCCAAACGCCACCATAGGCGTGCAGCCGGGAAAAATCCAGACCGAGGAGACTCTGTGGGATCCATAGCTGGCTTCTTCAACAAATAAACTGCAATGGCTCAAAGAGAGATGGACAAGTCCATAGATTAGAAGAGCCGCACCAGCATCGACTGATTCTAATGCTGGGCCTTATTTGGATCCCAATTCAAATGAACTAAGCAACAATGACAATATGTGTATAGTTATTTTGATAAAAGAGGTCTTTTCTTTTTATTTTATTTTATTTTATTTTATTTTAAGTAAGCTCTATACCCACCATGGGGCTTGAACTGATGATCCCGAGATCAAGAGCTGCATGCTCTACCGAATAAGCCAGCCAGGCCCCCTGAGTCTTTGTCCTTTAGAGGTAAATGTCGAAATATTTACAGACAAAATAATACGATGTCTGGGACTTGCTTCGAGGTAAGAAAGGGAGGCTTGGGTAGGTTCGGAGATGAAGTAAGACTGACCAGGGCTGATAATTGTGCAGCTGGGGGACAGGTCCTGGGGGTTCTCTTGGCGGTTCTGCCCCCTAGGGGATGTTTGCCAACACCTGGAGACATTTTTAGTTGTCACAAGAGCAGGTGCCGCTGGCATCTCGTGGGTAGAGCTCAGGGATGCTGGCGGACATCGTTCGATGCTCAGAGCAGCTCCCGAACTAAAGGGTTATCCGCCCCAGAGTCAGCAGTGCGGAAGGTGAGAACAGCCAGGGTGCTAGGCTGATAAGCTCTGCATGTGGGCAGCCCCTTCCGAGGGAGGCCTGGGAGCGAGAAGCCAGAGCAGGGCGCTGGGCAGGCGCCGTCCATGGTCCCGGAGAGGAAGGACGAGGCCCGGCCAGGACTATGCCCCGGAGGAGCCAGAGCGCGGCGGCCAGGCTGCTCTCAATGGTCTGTGAGCATCGCCCCAGTGATTCAGACAAGGCCCTTATGGACCAGGAAAGCCTCCGCCCTCTTCTTGGATTGAGTGAGTGAACTGGCACCGGCCCAGCCTCCAGGCTGTGGGGGCACCAGCTCCCTGCCTCCATGGGACTGGCACACACTAAAGAGATGAATGGTTAAAATACGGGGGCATCAATGGTGATGAGGGCTCTGAAGAAAAGTGAGGCAGGGAAGGCATGCGGGGGTGCAGTTTTAAGCAAGGGGGTCCCCTCACTGAGGCGGTGACTTTTGGGTACAGTCTCGAGGGCGTTTCGAGACAGCCACAGCAGCTGACAAGGTACGGACGTTCGTGACCTTGAACTTAGGAGCCATCGTAGGTACGCAGGTAGGGACGTTTCAGGACAGGTCCCTGTGCTGCCCTCCTACCCCACTGTCTAGCCCACGGTGTGTGTCAAGTGTTGGGTGTGGTCCTTGTTCTCTGGACAACCCCTCCCCAAAGCCAGAAGAAGTGGAAAGTTCTCAAGGGCAGAGGTATTAGCAGGGAGGGGCACGGGAGCCCAGAGGACTTTCAGAGCAGAAAGCACTGAGGCAGAAGCCAACCCAGCTCATGCCAAAGGGATGAATCTTTTGGCAGAGGAAGGGATTCTGAAGGGCAAAGACGAAGCCGGGCTCCAGGGGCTCGGCTGGGGCGGGCCCGCAGGAGGGCGAGGGCTGACCAGCTGCCCGGAGGCCCCCCGAGAGCCAGCAGCCGGAAGCTGCCCGGCCAGGAGCGGGCGTGTTCATTCCTCCGGACCGCAAAGGCCCCCACACGGTCCCAGAGGACGAGCCCTCTGGGGAAGGGTGCTGCTGGAGCCTGTGGGCCCGACACCGGAATTTGGGGTTATTGTGAGGGCATCTGGGGGTCCGGGGTGGGGGTGTGATCAGACCACATCTGATTAAATTTTGTTTTTATTGTGGTAAAATATACGTCACATAAAAGGCACCGTAAAACCTTTTAAGATGCAGTGGCATCTGGTGCCTCCAGTGCTGTGAGGTCGCTGCCCTCTACTTGGTTCCACGACGCTTGCACCACCCCAGAAGGAAGCCCTGAACCCCCTGGGCTGTCACTCCCCATCCTCCCTCCCCGCCCCCACTCCCTCCAGCCCCCCACAACCGGCCACCTGTTCTCTGCCTCTGTGGACTGGCCTCTGCTAGATGTTTCTATACAAGGAATCAGACAGCAGGGGGCCTTTGGGGTCTGGCTTCCCTCGATTTCATTTCTTCGAGGCCCCTCTGGTTACCGCAGGGACAAGGGGCTGCAGCGGGGTGTCACTGAGGCGGGGAGGCCAGAGGCAGCTGGAGCCCCCATCAGGTGAGGGACGCTGACAGCCTGGATGGGCGGGAGGTAGGGTGGTGAGGAAGGAGGGGACCCAAGTGTATCTAGGAGGCAGGACCAGCAGGACTTACTGCACCTGGGCCGTGGCAGGGAGGGAGGTCGTGGAGTCAGGGAGGGCTCAGGGCTCAGGGTCTGAGCAGCTGGGACAATGGCGGTGGCGGAGTGAGATGGCCGAGAGGAGAGGAGACAGAAGACCAGGGACCAGTACATCAAAGTCCCTTGAAGAATTTAGAAGTCAGGTACAGAAGGGCTGCCGCCCTTAACACAAGCCAAGTCTGGGCCCGCGGGAGCGTGGGGAGATACACACGGCGCTCATCGATGAGGGTGTGCCAGCCACCCCCAGGTCCTCTTTGTGGAGCTGGCCAGCTTTTCCTGCTCAAGGGGATGCATGTCAACAAGAAGGCAAGCACCCCGGCCCTCCCAAAGCTTCAGGGGACCCACTCACCCGGCTACCTAGAGGGAATGTTTTTGGAGGCCCAGGGCCCCCGGGCACTGTTGCGCAGGTTGAGCACCGTGCAACACAAAAAGGATACTTTTACACAGACTGGTGTTCTCCCTAGAGCTAGGCAGTGCACAGTGCACACGGTGCAGCCTGGCAGTCACGGTCACCGTGGAGTCGCTGTGTTTGTAAGTAACGGGGCCCCTTGAGAAGAGATGGGAATGTTTGTGAGAACCAGCACAGCGTCCTCCGCTTCTGAAGGTCACATGAAACACTGGCATTTAAACACAGCTGTTGGAGTCGCCCTACATCCTGTGTTTTCTTTCTAAGAAGGAAAGCTTGGCCGGGGAAATGTCAACTCTGAGGTACAACCAGCTGGCTCACACACGCCACAGCCCCGGACGAGCTGTGCAATGTCACCATGTTCTCTGGGGCAGCGCGGGGCTCCCCGAGTCGTGCGCTGCGGGGCCCTGCAGCAGAGGCCGTGCAAACGTGACCTGCCCTCCGGGCAGCTTCGTGGCACAGGTCAGGAGAGCCCCCGGCCTGGGCTCACCTCCCAGCTCTGCCGCCGGCTGTGCGGCCTCAGGCGAGTCACCTCACTTCTCTGAGCCTCGTTTCCTCTTCCGCAAAGTGGGGACCTGTTGGGGCTGCTGGAAGGGACCTGGGGGTGTGGGGGTCCCTGGATGATCCTGGGTGCTGGGGCATGATAACTCTTGTCATGAGCCCCGTTCCTGGGGAGCCCGGGGGGACACTAACAGACACTCACTCACACACTCGCAAATTCACACACAGAAGCCTCGCCGGGTTCACGGCCCTCTATACCCATCCCAAGCCGCTTTCATTCTTCCTTTTTAAAGAAAAAAATCTGAAATGCAGAAAAAGGGAAAGAATGATAAACCGCCCTTTGCCGTCACCCAGAGAAATCCTGCCAGGCAGTCACCCCCTGATGGTAGGGGACGTACTTGTATCTCCCCACTCCGGCTGACCCCCCGGGGTTCCTCTGCCCAGATGAGGAATTGAGGGTCTGAGCTCTCGGGAGAAAGGACAGAGAGCAGAGGGGCCGTGGGCCTGGCAGCACCTCCCCTCGGGGAACCGGCAGGAGAGTCAAGTTCCCTCTGCCTCTGCTCCCCCGAGGAAAGATGGCGCCTCCACGAGAGGCCCCCCAGCACCCCCGTGACGTCCCCTCGAAGCCAACGCTTCCTCCGGGCGAGAGGGCAAGGTCAGAGCAAAAAGACCCTATAGGAATCCGTCTGATCAAGATGCTAAATGGGAAACAGCCCTGACCCGGTCGTAGCTGGGCTGAAGACTCGTCTCCCCGGTTTTGTCTCTGTGTCCTTATCTGTCACATGCCACTGATGGTGATGATTCATGAGAAGCTGGCAGTGGTGCGGCAATTGCTCGGCTCTGGAAAGCTCCGGAAAGCTCTCTGGAGGTTCCCTGCCTTCCTGCCTCTGCCTCTGCCTCTGCCTTTGCCAGTGGGATTCTGTGCCTGGGCTCCCCGCTGCCCAGTTCTCCCCAGACCCCAGCGCATGCCCCTCCTGGGCAACTCTGAGCCCTCCTGAGGAGGGCTCCCCTCCCACCCCCATGCAGCCAAAGAAACTTCCAGAGAGCAGAATTTCCTTCCTCCCTCCCTCCCTCCCTCCCTTCTCTCCCTCCTTCCCTCCTTCCTTCCTTCCTTCTTTCCTTCCCCCCTCCCCCGAGTCTTTCCCTTAGCATAATGTGTCTGAGGTTAATTCCTGTCGCAGCAGGTGTCAGTACTCATTCCTTTATACGGCTGAATACTACTCCGTCGTATGTTCGCACCACATGTTGTGTTTCTGTCACTCCGTCGATGGGCACACGGCTTGTTCTCACCTTTCGGTCGTTATGAACAATGCTGCTGTGAGTATTCACATACAAGTACTTGAGCACATGTTCTCAGTTCCTTGGGGGCATCCATCTAGGTGCGGGGTTGATGGTCCCTATTATGGTAATTCTACGCTTAACTTTCCGGCTAGCGGACCACAGTGGCCGCACCATTTTACGTTCCCACCAGCCATGTATGAGAGCTCCAGTTTCTCCACATCCTCACCCACATTTATTATTTTCCTTTTTTTTTAATTACAGACATCCTAGTAGGTGTGATGTGGTATTTCACTGTGGTTTTGGTATGTATTTCCCTCACGAATAATGATGTTGAGCATCTTTTCATCTGCTTGTTGTCTACTCGTGCGTCTACTTGGAAATCACTGGCCCACTGTTAAGTCGGTGGTCTTTTTTGTTCACGAGGTATGGGAGTTTTGTTTGTGTTCTGGATTCTAGACCCTTGTCAGAAATATAATTTGAATATATTTTCTCCCATTATGTAGGCTGTCCTTTCACTTTCTTGATGGCGTTCTTCAATGTACAAAAGGTGTTAATTTTGGTGAAATTAAATGTGTCTATTTTTCCTTTTGTCATTTGTGCTCTTGGCGTCATACTTAAGAATCCTTTTGCCAAGTTCAAAGTCATGAAGCTTTCTTCCTATATTCTCGTCTAAGAGTTTGACAGTTTTAGCTTTTAGGTTTAGATCTTTGATCCACTTGGGGCTGACTTTTGTCTACGGTATGAGGTAGGGGCCCATCTTCATGCTTTCACAGGTCGTCATGCAGTGGTCCCTGCACCGCGTGTTGAAGGAACTCTGCTTTCCGCCATGGAACGGTCTTGGCACCTTGTCGAAAAACAGGTGGCCACAGATGTATTGGTGTCTTTCCAGAATCTCAACATTCTGTGCCTGGCAGTGCCACAGAGCTGGCTGACATTTTGTTGTCCTGTTAAGATCAAGAAGTGTGAGTCTTTTGGCTTTATTCTTCTTTTTCAAGAGTATTTTTGGCGGCTCAGGGCCCCTTGCATCTCTATATGAAGTTGAGGATTGGCTTTTCCATTTCTGCAAAAGAGGCTATTGGGATTTGAATCAGGATTGCATTAAATCCATAATCCTGACCATACTAAGCCTCCCAACTCATGAACACCTGAGTCCTTTTCATTTATTTATGTCTTCTTTAATTTCTTTCAGCAGCCCATTTGTCCTTGCTGTTTTCAATTATCAAAACTATTTTCTCGGAGCACCTGGCTGGCTCAGTAGGAAGAGCATGACACTCTTGATCTCGGAGTTGTGGGTTCGAGCCTCATGTTGGGTGTAGAGATTACTTAAATAAATAAAACCTCTTTAAAATTTTTTGTTGGGGCACCTTGGTGGCTCAGTCAGTTAAGCGTCTGGCTTCTGGCTTCGGCTCAGGTCATGATTTCACGGTTCGTGGGTTCGAGCCCCGAGTCGGGCTCTGTGCTGGCAGCTAGCTCGGAGCCTGGAGCCTGCTTAGGATTCTGTCTCCCTCTCTCTCTGACCCTCCCCTGCTCATGCTGTCTCTCAAAAATAAATAAAAAACATTAAAAATTAAAAAGTTTTAAAAATAATAAAAAAATTTTTGTTGCAGTGTGCCTCGGTGGCCCAGTCAGTTGAGCATCCGACTGTGGCTCAGGTCATGATCGTAGGTTCGAGCCCCACATTGGGCTCTGTGCTGACTGCTCAGAGCCTGAAGCCTGTCTTTGGATTCTGTCTCCCTCTCTCTCTCTCTGACCCTCCCCTGCTCACACTGCCTCTCTCCCTCTCTCTCAAAAACAAATAAAACATTAAAAAAATATTTTTGCTCTCAGTCTGTCATTTGTCTGCTAATGTGTGTGTGTGGTGTCCTTCAGGAGGCAGAAATCCTTCATTTTTATGTAATCAAATTCACTGTTCTCTCCCTTGCACACATATTCTCTCTCCCTCTCTCTCTCTCACGCATGGGAGCACACTTTATGTCTGGCACATTTGAGATTCATCTTCTGCACCCCATGGTCACAAAACCAACAGCCAAGGTTTATGCCTATTAGCTTTCCCTCCTAGATACAGGATCCACAGTTTCACTCTTTACAGCTGGATCTTTAATCCACTGGGTCCCTCCTTTGCTCTGCCGTGAAGCAGGATCCACGTTGTCCGTCCCATAGGCTGAACCCCTGCTACTCGATACCCACGCCCTCCCTCTCCCCGTTCTGTGGTCCCACTGGACGCCCATCCCACGGGGAATGGGAAGGAATGTTTGCCTCTCCACTGGAACGGAGGCCCCTCGGCGGGACTGGGGGCCCAGCTGCCTGTGACAGGCAGCGAACTAGGCTCGAGACACCTGGGATAGATCGTGTTGTTCCGTTCCCGTGACAAGGGCCACCACGCGATGCCACACGGCTCTGCTGGAAAACCAAGCCGTATACTTTTACAAGTGCACAAACATAGCTAAAGATGACATATCCGTTTTCTTAACTTTTTAAAAAATGTTTATTTATCTATTTTTGAGAGAGAGAGAGAGAGAGAGAGAGACAGAGTGCCAGTGGGGGAAGGGCAGAGAGAGAGGGAGACACAGAATCCGAAGCAGGCTCCAGACTCTGAGCTGTCAGCACAGAGCCCGATGCAGGGGTTGGACCCACAACCCTGAGATCATGACGGGAGTTGAAGTCAGATGCTTAACCAACTGAGCCACACCAGTGCCCCGAAATATCAGTTTTCTTAAGCAGGAGTCTTGGTTGGGGAAAGATGGGAGGGGGGTTGTTGATACAAGGAAACATATCACATGATAAAATGAAAGGAGAGGTGGTTTCCAAAGGACCAGCGATGAAAATATGCCAAGACTTGGCCCCCGCCTGGCATCCCAAGAGATCAGAGGGCAACACAGCAGGCTCCAGAATGCATGAGGTGCTCCGGAGGGACCACAGCCTGAGTCTGAGGGCAGCAAGGGCAGGATGCGGGGTTCTCCAGGTACCGGAGGCAGATGAGGCCTGTTTCTTCCCTCCCCGAGTGGTCATGGGGCCAAGGCTCAAATTGCCTCCAAGAAATCACACCAGGGGATCTATTTCATAGCTGAAGAAGGACCCTTAGAGAACCAACTATTTTATTTTGTTTTGTTTTATTTTATTTTTGGTGTGAAAAACAGGGGCAGGATTCATGGACAGGAAGAGCTGCTGAGAACCAACAATTTTGGATGCTGAAATTAAGGCCAAAGGAGGGCTGGACCCGTGAGCTGGCCTGGAACCACGGTCCCCCACCCCAGCCCGGTCTCTCCTGGCAGATGGCCCCGGCCCTCAGTGGCCCTGCTTTTCCGCATTTGTTGGGTTTTCAAGTATGCAGGCATCTCTGCATCTCGCCTCACTCGGCATTGACTGTTCTTCTGACTTGCTCTCTCTCTCACTGACTTCTCTCCCTTCCCGATACCTACAGACAAGAAAACCAGCTTTGCAGAGATGTGGGGACAGAGAGCTCAGACAGGGGAACAGCAGGTCCCTGAGGACGCCCAGGAGCTCAGTGTGGCTGCAGAGCTGTGAGAGAGGTGCACAGGGGCGGCACTGGAGGGTGGTGGGCTGGCAAGGCCAAACCCCAGCTCTCCGGGCCAGGGCTAACCCCCAGACTGAGGCCAGAGGCAGAAGGAGGCCAGAGCTGGGCAGCAGGGAGAGGGCAGTCTGGGAAGAAGGCGCCTCTGACCCCCATGAACCCTGACCTGCCCATGCCTGGGTCTCACCCAGAGTTCAAGGGCATCTGCCTTCTGGTGAGCCACTTCCATGAGCCAGGCTGGGGCTGTGCAAATGCAGAGCCAGAGTTGGAGAGGGCTATCAGGACCTGGGAGTCCAGAGGTCCTGCTCTAAACCTTTAATGCCCCCCTAGACCTGGCCAGTGAAGAGATGGGGGCCCACTGCAGGGCAGATAGCTGAGAGGTCACGGAGACCCGCTGCGGATGCTCACCATTTAGCCCATCCGAGGTTAGTAACCACTATTATACCCATTTTACAGATGAAGAAACTGAGGCTTGGAGCCATCTTGCAGTTTGCACAAGGTCACACAGCAGAGCTGGGATTCAAACGAGAGTTCCTCAGGGAGAATTCTCTCAGCACTTTGCCCAGGGCCTGGGAGACCTCTCGGTCAGCCTCCGGTCAGCAGCCACACGCTCTCCTAGCTGTGAAATAGACACAAGCCACACAGCACAGAGTTATATTCCAGATTCAAATGTGACCAGGAGCCTGGCCGGCAGGGCCACAGGCTTTCCACCTTCAGCGCCTCCACCAGGGAACTCCAAGAAAGTTCCAGCCCTGGGGTGGGAGACCTGGTCCCAATCGGGCTCCGCCTCAACTCGCCAGAGCTCCTGGCCCAGGCACCGTCCCGCTCTGGGCTGCGTGCTGCTTGGTAGTGCGATCAGGCCACAGTTTCCCCACCCGGCCCTGAACAGCACTCCTTGAATCGGTTCTCTCCAGTGCTGTCACCAACAGTGCTGCTGAGAACATTCCCGCAGAGGTCCGCGGGCTCTCTGGGCTCACCCAGGCCTCCTGAGGCTGAGTCTGCCTGCTGACAACTGCCCCGGCGATCCGCAAGCACATCCAGGCTCCAGAAGCCGTGCTCTGGGGTCCACTGCCGGAAGCGAGGATGCATATCCTCGACTCTAGGAAATAAGGCCAGTCATCTCTCGTGGCCACAGCAGTCTGCATCCCCGCCAGGAGTGGATGCGTGTTCCGGGGGCACAACGTCCTCACCGGCGCCTGGCCTCATCAGACCTCGTCATATTTTCCAATCTAGGGCTGAGAAAACGGTCCCATGGTCACTTAACACTTTTCATTTGATTCATTTCTTAACCTGTAGCCTCCCCCCAGCTATAACACCCGTGCAACCGCATCTGATGCTAGACACCTATTTTCTGTAATCCTGGTGAAATGAGTCCCCTGACTCTGCAAGTGTGTCTCCTGACATCCATGTGAAGAACCTCCAGCACCCGGGGGACCAGTGGCCTCCCCACGGTCGCCCCGTGCCCCACCCTCATCCCTCAGGGCCCCACAGGGAGAGAGTAGGGGGTGGTGCACAGCTGAGCAGCATCCCGGGTCCGGCCCTGCGCCCGCCCCCGTGTCACTGAGCGGGCAGCGCAATGCCCTGAGGACAGCAGCACTGTGCCTGCTGGGCCAACCGGCCAGGGCTCTTGGTGCTGAAGCCTCGTCTGGCAGGGAGAGACGCGGCGGGCCTCAGCTGGCCCTCGAAAGGGGACTCCAGGGCGAAACGGCTCTGGCTGCCCTTGGCTCCCAGCGCCTGTCAAGAAGAGCCACTTCTGGGAAGAATGCAGGCACTCCGAGCAGTGGGTGGTGCCCCCTGTCCATGGTGCCCTGGGGCACTGCGCCCTGCTAGGCCTGGACTTAGGAGGGGCCACCGTCACTGTACTGCCCAGCCCAGCGCGCCCAGAGCGCTCACCCCGATGCACCCACACATCCTGGGCACATGCTGGAAAATCCAGACTACAGATGCCACCAGGGGAGGTGACATGAGCCACACAGCCAGGCTCACAGCATTTCGAGGTCCGTCCAGCCTGCCTGCCTTGCGGTGTGTCACCAACGTCCTGCACACTGGCACAGGTGGCCGCCATCTGTCCTGGACTGTGGGGCACGGCTGCGAGTGCCTCAGGGACCACCGGAGGAGCAAATGACATAAGCTTTGGGTCTGGACCCTGGGGGACTCAGCGGTGTCTCTGGGTGGGTCCCCTCAGAAGCAGACCCTGAGACAAGGATGCCAGAGCAGTGGCTTCTCCGGGAGGTGACCCCCCGACCCCCTTAGAGCTCCTGGCACCAGAGCTGCCCATCTCACGGGCTGAAAGAGTCCCCAGGGACACAAGGCCCAAGGACCATGTGAGCAGGGAGGACAGGTCCACGTGCAGGTGGGACCGGCCCAGGTCCTGACGCTGCTGCTTCCTGGCTGCTGGCCCCGGGCAGGTCGCCAAACCCTGGAAATCTGCTCCTTTCCCTGGAAGATGAACTAACACCTCAGAGCAGGTGGGAGAGTGCGGTAAGGAAATCAGGCAAAGTGCTTGCCTGGGGACAGCCCCGGTGAGCTCACCACAGCCCGGGAGGTACGGTCTCCCAGAAACCGTTCTGGCTGCTGACTATGCCAGCCCGAAGCCCAGGCGCCCCAGACGTGCAGGTGTCGAGTGCGGAGCCTCTGAGGTCCAGTCCTGCGTGGCCTTCGGGACCAGGATCAGGGGAACTGAACCAGGGGACACTGGTCCGAGCACCACTCCCCTCTTCTTTCCCTGGCCACCACGTGCCTGCCAGGAGTCACCCTTATGTACCGGTGACCTTGAGGGATCCGCGCACAGGTGTCTACAGCCGCGGAGAGGAGCCCTGGCAAATGCCAGCTTCTGCCCCCCGCTGTCAGGTGCACAGCCTTAACCAAACACTAGAAGCAGCCGCAAGTCCTTGCTGTTTGGGACGTGAGCTGGTATTCGACACTCACCACAGCACACATTAATGTCCTGGGAGTGACTCCTGTCAGCATCCCATCTGCTCACTTACCGGGTTTTCTTTTCTTTTTTTTTTTAGTTTTTTTTTTTTAATGTTTATTTTTGAGAAAGAGTGCGAGTGGGGGATGGGCAGAGAGAGAAAGAGACCCGGAATCTGAAGCAGGTTCCAGGTTCTGTGATGTCACCACAGAGCCCGATGTGGGGCTCGAACCCATGGACCCTGAGATCATGATCTGAGCCGGAGCTGACGCTTAACCGACAGAGCCACCGGGCGCCCCAGCATCCACTCACTTGTTGGTTGACCCAGTCAGCTGTGTGCACACGCAGCGTGTCCGGCTGACGTCTGCACGGCCGCCTGCGTCTCTTTCAGGCTCTCCCTCAAGGGCTCCCTTCCTGAAATAGCACCTCCACCCTCCCAGACACTCTGCACAGGCTGAAAAGTGCCCCCCGAAAGATGTGCTAGTCCTCATCCTTGGAACCTAGGAAGGTCACCTTGTATGGCAAGAAAGGGGGCCTTTGCAGGTGTAAGGAGAGACTGTCCTGAATTAGTGGGGTGGCCCGCCGTGCAGTCACATGTGTCAAACACAGATGTGAAGACACCAGCTTTGAAGACTGGAGTGGGGTGGTCACCAGCCAAGGAAGGCGGCGGCCACCAGAATCTGGCACGAAGACCAGATTCTCCCCTGGAGCCTTGGGGAAAGGTCAGCCTTGCGAGCACCATGGCTTTGGCCTGGCAATGCTGGACTTCCGGCCTCCAAACTATGACAGGACGCATCTCCGTTGCTTGTGTTACAACAGGAACAAACACACTCTTTAACCCCCTTATTCTGCTTTACCAACGGCCATCACACACTGTTATTTATTTAGCCACTGAACCACCCAGATGCCCTAATAATAATTTTTATATAGATGTGAGCTTAGGTACAGGCGGGAAAAAAACCCAAGTGAATCCACACCAAGTCCTATTGCAGATGGAACTATGTATAGAAGGCTTCACATTCTCCTGTAAGCTCTTTTTAGAAATTTATTTACTTATTTTGAGAGAAAGAGAGAGTACGAGTGGGGAGAGGGGGAGAGAGAGGGAGAGAAGAAAATCCCAAGCAGGCTCTACTCTGTCAGCCCGGGGCCCCGTGCGGGGCTCGAACCCACAGACCGAACCGTGAGATCATGACCTGAGCCAAAATCCAGAGTCACATACCTGACCGACTGAGCTGCCGAGGCGCCCCTACCGTAAGCACTTGTGATGGGTTTAAGACTCTGTTTATTTTAGGCAATCCAAGGTCCCACCATGGAACCAAGGGACTCAGAGAGGAGGAGAGACGCGGAAGCCTCTTGGGAATCTTTTAGACCTCGAGAAGTTGACTCTCGTGTACGCGGAAGGGCTGCAGCAAGCTCCCACCAAACAGACCTTACACATTTACAAGCACTGTCCTGTTTCATTGACCCCTTGCTCCAGCCAGACACAGTGGGCTGATTTTACTCCTCTTGGCAAAATTTCAAGATGGCACCCGTTTCCGGCTTACAGGGCAGGAAACAGACTCTGAGAGGTGGCTGGCTCAATGTCTTTTAGCTGGAAGGTGGCAGAGCTGACACTGGCCTTCAGATCTGCTCTGACCCTTCTCAAGAGGACACCTAAGCCACTCACATCTGAGTGCATGGCTGGTGTCTCCAAGAATTTTCCACACTTGGGCCATTCTTGAGAACTGAAACTCTGGGGTCTCCCTACTGTGCTGAAAATAATGCGAAAGGAATTATGATTCGGTCCCAACACCAGGTGAACAGTGCCACCTGGTGGACAACACAGACACCACAGGCAGTGCGTGAGCCGTGGGAAATGGTCTCAGGTGCCCATGAAATTCCAAGATTGGAGGGTAGAGTTGTTCTCTTTGAATTCACAAAAGGGACAGGAGAGAAGGCCCTGTGTATTATCACAGATGGAAATCAGAGGTCTGGCCCCTCCTGGGCGCTTCTGACAGTGAACCCAGACTTTTGAGGCGCTCCAGGATCCAACCCAACTCTTGAGTTCCCTCCACAGTGTCCTGCCAAGAGATCACACAGCCTGGCCTTAAATACCTCCAGTAATGGGGTGCTCACTCTCTATTCACCTTCTTCACAAAGTTCTTCCTCTCCTGTCCTCACTACATCCACTCTTCGCTCCTCCTCTTACCTCCATAAACAACCCCTCTCCCCTCGGAAGTTGCAAAGAACCTGCTGCTCAGGTGAGGTTTCCTCTGCCATCACGCCGGGTCGTATGCCTGGCTCTTCTCCCCCACGTGGCTCTCCTTGAGTTAAGTGCTGGCATCTAGGGGGTGGAAGTGAGGGGCGGGGACACGACCATTTAGCTGCGCGCTCTAACTGGCATGCTCTTCCCCCAGCACTTCCCGAGGCCGGAATCTTCGCCCCTCGGGTCTCAGCTCACAGGTCACCTACTGAGCAAGGCATTCCCTGACCACCCCAGGCCAAAATGGCCTCCCCAGTCTCGCTTCTGCCCGTGCCCTGCTTGATATCCCAGAGACTTGCTGTCTACAACTGCATTGCATGTTTGCCACCTGCTCACTCTACCCCCATCCTGGGCTATGAACTTCACACCATCCAGGGCTTTGTCTGCTGTGTTGGGTGGTGAGGCCAGGACTCCTGGGATAGCAGGGGATCCGCAGACACTGCCTTGGCTCCCTTGAGTCTCCCCAAGTCTGGGAGCAAAGCAGGGCTACGGCTCCAGCGGGGTCCCCCGGAAGCAGACCCTGAGACAAGGAGCTGAGGGCACGTATGGGCTGCTATGGGCTGCAAGGCTGTTTTGGATTGAAGTGTGTACCCCGAAATTCTTATGTTGAAGTCCTAACCCCCAGCGCCTCAGACTGAGACCTTATGTGGAGACGGGGTCTTTCACAGAGGTGATCAAGTTCAGTCTTTAGTCACAATTTCATTAGGTTGTAATGAGGTCATGAGAGAGGGCACGAATCCAGTGTGACTGGTGTCCTCACCAAAAGGGGAAATTTGGACCGAGAGACAGACATGCACAGAAGGTGAAGGGACACACGGAGAAGACAGCCATCTCATGCCAAGGGGAGAGGCCCCTCCCTCACAGCCTCAGAAAGACCCAGCCCCCACCTTGATGGGACTTCCGGTCTCCAGAACTGTGAGATCGGAAGCTTCAGTAGGTTAAGCCCCTAGCCCGAGGCGCTTTGTTATGGCGGCCTTGGGCACTGACACAGGATCCACAGAAACTGCCACAGGCAGGAGTTGGGGTCCTCACGAACAGGGGAGAAAGCCACGCCTGGAGGTGGGAGTGGCTTGTCCGTGGTCACCCAGAACCAGGCTAGAGACTCAAGTCTCCGAACTCAGCATTGGGTTAGAACCAGCCCCCGGCCCCCCAGGCACAAGTGGCCTGAATGATAGAGTTACCCCTGACCCGCAATTCTACCCCCAAGTGTACAGTGGAGAGAACTGAGCAGTGTCATACAAAAACGTACATGAGTGTCACACCCCGCGTCCCCTGGCAGAAGAATGGATAAACAAAATGTGGAAAATTATTCGGCCATAAAAAGGAATTGAGTACTGTCACATACTACATGTGTCGTGGGTGAACCTTAAAAACACTGTCCAGGGGCGCCTAGGGGCTCAGCCGGTTGAGCGTCCGGCTTCGGCTCAGGTCATGATCTCACGGTTCTGGGGTTCCAGCCCCGAGTCAGGCTCTGTGCTGACAGCTAGCTCAGTGCCTGGAGCCTGCTTCAGATTCTGCTTGTCCCTCTTTCTCTGACCCTCCCCTGCTAACACTGTCTCTCTGTCTCAAAAATAAATTAAAAACATAAAAATAAATAAATAAATAAGTAAAATAAAATAAAAACACTGTCCAGGGGCGCCTGTGGGTTCAGTCGGTTAAGTGTCCAACTCTTGGTTTCCACTCAAGTCAGGATCTCCAGGTTGTCTTCCAGGAATTGCAAGAACTGTGCAGACTAGTTGGCAGGAGAGAAGGCGTCACCCTGAGAGGCAGGAACCCTTACCCTGGCCGCTGAGTCGCGGGCCAGTGGGCAGCTGTGGTGGGTCTTAAGCCGGGCAGGGGCTGGGCGTGGAGGAAGGAGAAGGTCAGGGCTGAGAGGGCAAGGGAAGCGAGTCTAGGGGAGGGCAGCGGGACTGCAGGGGAGGGGAGGCCTGTCGGAGGCCAAGGCCAGGAGGACAGCAGGGCGGGAGGCGAGGGAGAGAGAAGACAGCGGGCTGACAGCCAGGTTTTAGGTTGGGTGACAGTGCCCGACGGCCCACCAGGTGGGGAGCACCAAAGAGGAAGATGAATAGGTGCGTAATGTACTGGCTCAGAGATACACAAGAAACATCCAGAACTGGGACCAGGAAGGTGTGGGCAGGTAACAGCAGCCCAGAAGAACCTGATTAGGAAATAAGGCCCCTACTTTGGATTCTGTGTCTCCCTCTCTCTCCGTCCCTCCCCTGTTCCTGCTCGGCCTCTGTCTCTCTCTCAAAAATAAATAAACATTAAAAATAATTTTTAAAAAAGGAAGAAAAAGAAAAGAAGGCCACTAGATGGAGGAGATTGCTTGGAATGGTGGCTCTGAATCCACGCGGCCTGGGCTCAGATCCGAGCGCGGCCATCGTTTGTACTTCCCGGACAGGCCACATGGCACACTGCCGTGTGGGAGCCGCGTGGCCTCCCCCTGAGCCTCCCTCCCCGTCTGTGAGGCGGAGGTGGCTCCAGCTCCGTCCCACAGGTGCGCAGGGAGGACTCGGTGAGTTAGCACTGACGGGGCGCTTCGGTGGGCAGCTGCCATCATGCAGGGGATGTGGGCCACCACGCGCGGCGCCAGACGGTCGTTGAGGGAGCTGATTAAAGGGGAGACTTCCTGGACTCCATGCCCACAGGCTCCAGTGTAGACAGTTTCTGATGAAGCCTGCCCGTCTGGCTTTCTAACGAGCCTACCCAGTGCCTTCCTGGTGCAGGGGGTCCCTGGGCCTCACGCAGGAGGGTGGAAGAGCCTTGGGGACACCCATGGTATGAGGGGCAAGAAAGAAAACCAAAGCGCAGGAGGTGGAATTTCAGGAAGAAACAGGTGAGCCGTAGAATCAGATGCTGCAGAAAGGCCGGGCTAGACGGGAGAGAGCAGCCTCTGCCGGCGGACAGATAACAGCAGGATGGTTGGCCGCTTTGGGGGGAGCTGGTTCCATGAAGTGGTGGGAACTGGGCCAAGGTCTGGGGTGCAGGAGCATAAAGGGCGCTCTGGGCTAAGTTGTGGCCCCCACATAGGCTGAACTCCTAAACGTCAACATTTCAGAATATGTACGTAGTCTTTTTCTTCCCCTTGAAGACAGAGAGAGCACGAGCGGTAGAGGGAGAGAGAGAGAGAGAGAGAGAATCTTAAGCAGGCTCTATGCTCAGCACAGAGCCCAACACGGGGCTCGATCTCACAACCCAGAGATCATGACCTGAGCCAAAACCAAGAGTCAGATGCTTAAGCAACTGAGCCACCCAGGCGTCCCTGGTGACAGTCTTTAAAGGAGTGAATAAGGTAAAATGTGGCCATTACAATGCATTCTATCCAATCTGACTGGTGTCCTTATAAGAGGAATTTTGGACACAAGCATGACAGAGAGAGGATCATGTGAAGACACAGGGAGACGCTGGCCGCTTACAAGGCAAGGGGGAGGCGTCAGAAGAAACCAACGCTGACTCTACCTCACCCTCAAACTACAGCCTGAGCTCACAACTGTGAGGAATAGATGTCTACTGCTGAAGCCCCCTGTCTGTGGGACTTCACCACGGCGTCCCCAACAACCCACTGCAGGAGGTGAGTCAGCAAGGCTCGTAAAGATTCCAGATAGCACCAGGCCTCTAAGGAGAGAGACAGAGACCCACACTAACAAACATGAAAAGGCAAGAAAGAAACAAACTCTGCAGGAAGAGAACACTTTAAAAATGAGTCACAACCTCACTAATAGCCTCAAAGGGGTAAGAGAATTACAGCAATAAAACAAGAACAGGATGTGGCAAAAAAAGAATCTTTAGATGACAAAAAAGTATCCACAAAAATTATATCTATATCTGTATGTTATATTCATACTATATATTATATTGTTGGTAACATATATTTATAATGTATTATATAATATATGTTATATTTATAGAATACATATATGTATATGTACACACATACTCATAGACATACAGAAATTAAAACATCAGTGTAAGCATTAAAAAATTAAATTGAATTTTCCAAGTGCAATGAGATAATGAAATAGAAG
>PJEM01013981.1:0-19329 GCA_004023845.1 Helogale parvula
AAAAAAAAATTTAAATAAAATAAAATAAAAATGTGAATTGTATTGTTGGTCTGGAACGGTTTGGTTTGGTTCTGTCTGGTTTGGTCTTGTTTATTTCACTTAGCCTAATGTTTTCAAGGTTCATCTATGCTATAGCACATGTCAGAATTTCACTCTGAACGTCCTGTTTCAGAATGAATAATGGTTGAATAATAATATTCCGTTATATGTTTATCCATTTATGCACATGGCTTATCCACTCACCTGTTTAATAGGCATTTGGATTGTTTCCATCTTTTGGGTGTTGTGAATAATGCTGACGTGACCACTGGTGTACAGGTTCCCGCTTGAGTATTTTCCCTTTCAACCTTTTGAAACACTTGAGGGACGGAATTGACAACACAAAACTGCCTCCCCCAGTGCTCAGACCATCTTACATCCCCACCGGCAATGCGTAGGTGTCCTGAATTTCTCCACATCCTTGCCAACCCTTATTATTATTTTTTATAAGTTTTGTGGGTACCATTTATTTATTTATTTGTTTTTAGTTTGTTTACTTAAATTCAAGTTAATTAACAGACAAGATAGTATCAGTTTCAGAAGTAGAACCCAAAGATTCATCACTTATATATGACACCTAGTGTTAATCCCGCAAGTGCTCTCCTTAATCATTAGAAAAATATCTATTCCAGTCCCCGCCCATTTTTTAGTTGGGTTGTTTATTTTGAGAGTTTTTCTTTAAATTTTGTGTGTGTGTGTGGTTGAGTTGGAGGAGTTCTTTCTATATTTTTGGTATTAATTCCTCATCAGATACATGATTTACAAATATTTTCTCATAGTGTGCTGTCTTTTCTCTCTTGATATTGTCTGTTCCTATGTATTTTACATTTTATGCTACTTAAATGGATTATTTTTATTTCATTTTCTAATTCTTCCCTACATATTAAAATGCAGTTGATTTTTTTTATAAATGATAACTTTATATCTATCAACCTTGTTAACTTTTATTAATTCTACTATTTTTTTGTAGATTCTTTGAGAATCCACCTGTAGGATCATAGCATCTACAAATAATAGTTATTTTATTTCCTCTCTTTCAATCTTTATTGGTTTATTCTTGTCTTCTAGCACTGGCTAGGACCACGAGTACAATGTTAAATAAAAATGTTAGGGAACAATTCTTTTCCTGTTTCTGATACCAGTGGGGGAAAGTTCTGTGTTTCACCATTAAGTATGATGTTTGCTATAGGTATTTTTTCTGGGTGCCATTTAATAGGTTAAAGAATTTTTCTTCCAAATAGCTGACAATTTTTTCCATAAATATGTGTTTAAATTTTTCTGCATCTATGAAGATAATCACAGTTTCTTTCTTGGAATGTATTAATGTGACAAATTATATTGAGTTTTTAATATGAACAAATTCTCCAATGTTAAACTGATCTTGCATTTCTAGAACGTGGTCATGATATATTATCCTTTGTATATATTAATGGGTTTAGTTTGCTAAGTATTTTTTAGAAATATTTGTATCCAGGGACACCTGGGTGGCTCAGTTGGGTTAATCATCCAATTCTTGATTTCAGCTCAGGTCACCATCTCCCAGTTCATGAGATGGAGCCCTGCATTGGGCTTTGAGCTGATAGCACAGGGCCTGCTTGGGATTCTCTCTCTCTCTCTCTCTCTCTCTCTCTCTCTCTCTCTTTCACTCTCAAAAATAAACACTTAAAAAATATTTATATCCTCAAGTAACATTCTCATTTCCACTCTCCTGTGGAATTTTATTACTAAGTAAGCCTCAAAGAAAGAGTTTACTGGATTTTTATATTCTGTAGGTCAGTTTATGTAGGTCTAAGGTCATTTTCCCCTTGATATTAAGAAAGTCATGACATCCGAACCAGGAGATTTACAATTTGTTTGTTTGTTTTAATAATTTATTGTCAAATTGGTTTCTATATAACACCCAGTGCTTCTCCCCACAAGTGCCCCTCTCCATGACCATCACCCTCCTTCCTCCCTCCCCCTCCCCCTTCAGTCCATGGTTCGTTTTCAGTATTCAGTCGTCTCCCTTGATCTGTGTCCCTCACTCTCCCCCGCTCTCTTTCCCCCTTCCTTTCCCCATGGTCCCCTGCCAGGTGTCTCCTGATTTGGTGTCTTTTATTATAAAATGAACCATATTTTCTCTTTTTTGTGGGTGTCAGTTTGGTAAATTGTATTTTTCTGGGAATTCACACATTTTCAAACTTTTAGCATATGTTGCTCATAATTTCCTCCTCTCTAGGATCTGTACTGGAGTCTCTTTTCATTCCAAATATTTACTATTTGTGCTCCCCCTTGCCTTATTGGTCTCCTCAGATGCTTATCAATTTTCTCAGTGTTTTCAGAGGGCCCGAACATGGCAGTATTGATCACCTCTACCATGTGATTATTTTATATTTTAGAAATTTTGATATAAAAAATACACAAAAATAAAAAATATATTGAAAACAATAAAATACTTTTTAAAGAATATTATTTTTAGGTAATCTCCACACTCAACATGGGGCTTGAACCCACAACCCTGAGATCAAGAGTTGTCCGCTCCACTGGCAAGCCAGCCAGGTGTCCCTATAAAAAAACTTTTTAATCCTGATCTTTCAACCACTTTAGGAAATTTTAGCCACCATATGTTCAAATATTGCCTCTGCCTCCTTTCTTTCTCCTTGCTCTCTGGAACACTAACTACATATTTGCTATACCTTCTCACTGAATCTTCAATGCCTCTTCTCCCCTCCTCTGTGTTTTCTATCCTTTTGTCTCTCTGTGCCTGATTTTGAATCTGACCTGTATTCCAGCTCACACGTCGTCTCTCAAGTGTGCAATTAAACCCACCAACCAGATTTTTAGTTTGATTTGTTGCATTTCTCAGTTCTAAAATTTCTGTTCAATTCATATATGCGTCATGTTTTATAGTTCCAATTTTTAAAAATTTTCTACCTTTTGATTTTTTAAATTAGCACTTTTTGCCTTCCAAATTTTCATATCTGTAGATTTATAGATTATATTTTACATTTATAGATTACATTTATAGACTACATATAGATTTACCTGTTACATAGATTATATTTATAAATATATTTAACAGATTTTATCTCCTTGGACATAGTAAGCAGAACTATTTCAGAGTGTGTGATTTGATTTAAAAATATTTTTTTAAGTTTATTTATTTATTTTGGGAGGGAGAGAGAGAGAGAAAGTGAGTGTGAGTAGGGGAGGGGCAGAGAGAGAGGGAGAGAGAGAACCCAAAGCAGGCTCTGTGCTGTCAGCAAAGAGCCCAGTGCGGGGCTTGGATGTATGAACCCTGAGATCATGACCTGAGCCAAAGTTGGGCGCTTAACCAACTGAGCCATCCAGGAGCCCCTAATAGATTTTTTTTAATGTTTATTTATTTTTGAGAGACAGAGAGACAGAGCATGAGCAGGGAAGGGGCAGAGAGAGAGGGAGACACACAATCTGAAGCAGGCTCCGGGCTTCGAGCTGTCAGCACAGAGCCCGACACGGGGCTCAAACCCACAAACTGCGAGATCATGACCTAAGCCCCCCAGGCGCCCCAACTGACGCCTAACTTAAACTGTTGTTTCTGTGGATTCTTTTTGCTAGCTCTTCTTTTCTCATGTACCTGGTACCTGAAAAATTATTTGCAAAAATAATGCAGGTCTAGGATGACTCCTCCTCCTGCAGAGGTGATCAACAGTTGCTTTTCCAGTCCCCTGTGGATATTAGAAATTGGGGACCACTTCCATCCAATTTAGGGGCAGACACTTTGGTCATTGCATGCTCCCAATACCGTGTGCTCAGGACACTGTTAGAAGAACTACAGCAGACTCTGCAAGCTTACAAGAGAAAAATCCAATCCTGCTGGCTTTCCAGAGAAGGTGCCACCTAAGGGCAAACCTGAGAAATAGATCATGGATTCACTTTTCCCCTCGTCATCCAGTATGGCCTAGAAACACTTCTTAAAGGACAGCCAATCTGCCTCGGGTTATTTCAAAGGCAACGGAATGGCAGTGGGTGGTAGATTTGGAACTCAGACACATTTGGCATCAGTTTGAAGATTGCCCAAGTCTACCAGGGTTTCCTAATCTATAAATTGGGAGGAAATATCATGTGCATTGTGAGATCTGAGAATTCAGTGAAGTGTCACCCATAAAGCACTTCATAAGATGCTTGTCACATACAAGGGGTAAATAGTCAATCCCTTCTTCTGTTTGTGCCTAAACCAGGTTTATGTTGGTGACAAAAATCCATTCCTTTCCCTATGTTAGAGAAGCCTAATTTGGGAAATTGAAGGCTTTTTCCTATGACTAGAAATGCTTTGAAACTGAACCCCAGGCACTGGCTTATCTGATTCAACTTTGTGCAGCAATTTGCAAGACAGCCAGCTGCAGTGTTGTGTCAGAGATGTTCCAGCTGGGGACACAAGAAGCCATGGCAACCATGGGAATGAGGGGCCAATCTGCTGGTTTGGACATCCTTTGCTTTCTTAGACAAGATGCAAAGATGTTGGACGCAACAGACGAATAATATTGCAGCCTTCCTGGACCCCTCAGCTGATTCTCGTAGAGGTTCCTTTGAGTTAAGGAACTTCACTTTTAAAATACAGGCATGTTGGGGCGCCTGGGTGGCTCAGTCAGTTTACCGTCTGGCTTCAGCTCAGGTCATGATCTCACAGTTTGTTGGTTCGAGCCCCACGTCGGGCTCTGTGCTGACAGCTAGCTCAGAGCCTGGAGCCTGCTTCAGATTCTGTGTCCCCCTCTCTCTCTGACCCTCCCCTGCTCACACTTTCTTTCTCTGTTCCTCAAAAATAAATAAAAATCATTAAAAAAATAAATAAAATGCAGGCATGTCATGCCAACTCGGTCGCACCCTACTGATTGCAAGCCAATCAATTGTGTGTGTGTGTGTGTGTGTGTGTGTGTGTGTGTGTGTTTTGTCTTTGGGATGGGTGGTTACGATCCAACTATTTCCTTCCCAGTTGAGATTTTCTGAGAAAAAGGAAATGGGACAGGCTTTTTGGTAGCATCTGCCGACACATAAAATGTGGGTGGTCAACACTTCTCCTTGAATCTATCATAGAATCACACACGCAAAAGGGGGTGTGTGCAGACACATTCAGTAGGGATTTATTTGTGAAAAACTAGAAAGAGACCAAACATTGGGAATTCCCACCAGTTGGGAGTGGCTAAGAACTATAATATAGCCACACCAGGGAATATTTTTATTCAGTAGCTAAAAAAAGTAAGGTGAACCTGTGTTGTTTACTAGGATTGATTTCTATGCTATATCATTGATTGAAAAACATTCAAGTGTCACAACATTTACAAAATAATATCTTTTATGTACTAATATGTGGCAAAACCATCCCACGAAATAATACTTCATATTTTCCATGGATACATATCTGGGCATTTAAAAGCATAAAAAAAGGTTTTAAACAGTTACAAGACCACTCCCTACCAAAAAAGGTAACAGTGGATACATCCAGATAAAGGGGGACAGATTTAAGGGAAGGTGGTCAAAAAGGACTTTAGCCTTATCTCTTTTTGAAAGTTTTATTTAAAAAGATAATGGGGCGCCTAGGTGGCTCAGTCAAATTCTGTCTCCCTCTCCCTCTGACCCTCCCCCACGCTCTGTGTCTCTCCCTTTCAAAAATAAATAAACGTGGGGTGCCTGGATGGCTCAGTCGATTGAGTGGCCGACTTCGGCTCAGGTCATGATCTCGTGGTTCGTGAGTTTGAGCCCCGTGTCGGGCTCTGTGCTCACAGCTCGGGGTCTGGAGCCTGCTTCAGATCTGTGTCTCCTTCTCTCTCTGCCCTTCCCCTGCTTACTCTTTGTCTCTCAAAAATAAATAAACATTAAAAATATTATAATAATAAAAAATAAAATAAATAAGTAAATGTTTAAAATTTTAATCAAAAGATCACATTTTTTCTAACATTTATATAATTTAAAATTAATTTTTTAAAGGTAGAATGGAAATATTATGATTGATTGAGGGTGTGGTAAGCTGTAATTTTGTCCAAAATAATTATCTGCTCCCGTCTCTGGGGAGGATGGCGCTCCTCTGTGCTGTCAAGGTCAGACTCACTCCGGCCAAAAGAGGAATGGAAGCTTGAGGAGTCAGTGTGTGATTTGCTGTGTTCTTGTCTCCTCTGCCACGAGACTGAAGACATTTCAGGGAGACGTTGCCCCGTCAGCCTGGATCCTGGAGTAGACAGATGTGGAGCGGAGCCCCAGCTGGACCCGTGAAGCCGTGCAATGTGTAATGTGAGCAAGAAACAGACCTTTGCTATTATCAGCCACCAAGACTGTGGAGACCATTTGCCCTTGTGGCAGAGCCTAACCCAGACTAGCCTAGGGAAGCCCAGGGATAACAGAGAGCAAAGGAGTGCAGGCGGAGAGGGAGACAAGGTTTGGGGTCAGAAAGGCAGGGAGGTCCTGGGTGGGGGTGAGGAGGACCCCAAGGAAAACACTGAAAGGAAGTAGAGTGAAGAACAGCAGACTCTAATTTTGCCCATGATCCCACATTGCCTTAGGACCTTGTCCTCAGGTACCTCCGGACCAGCGAGAGCACTTTGGGATGCGACATGTTACCCTTTATTGAATGGCACTTGCCATGGGTTAACTGGCAGATCCTTTCAGGGACGTCCTGGAGTTGACTGAGAAAACACTTGCAGAGCATCCGGGTTTAATGGTGTACGTAGCCCTGCTAATACCGTCTCCCCTGAGCTGGTATGAGCTGGGCGCCTCAGCTGGGAAAGCCTACAGTGACCAAGTCCAAAGTCATTCGGACTTCAAGAAAGCTACAGCTGAAAAATGAAGGAAAACAGGAGGCAAAAACACCTTGCTTCCTCTCAACGTGACTCAGATTGAGGAGCTGACATCTAGGTGGTTGGCAAATGACTCAAATAAAGTCATGTGGCTGAGTCATCTTTTCATTCTGAATGAGGGGAAAGGAAAGAGCTAATGGGCCAGGGGGCACGGCAGAAAGCGGGTGTTGTCGGTTGGATCAGGACTACAATGCACACCCTACCAGAAAGAGACATGAAGTGAAGCGTTATTAATGGCTCTGAGCTTCAGTGTTCTCATCTGGAAAACGGGCTTAAGAGTATTTATTTTGGGGGCTCCTGGGTCGGTCATTTGGTTAAGCATCTGCCTCTTGGTTTTGGCTCAGGTCATGATGTTATGGTTCGTGGATTCAAGCCCCGTGCTGTCAGCGTGGACCCTGCTTGGGATTCTCTCTCTCCCTCTCTCTCTGCCCCTCCCCAGCTCATTCACTCTCTCTCTCTCTCTCTCTCTGAAAAAAAAAACTTAAAAAAAAAGAATATTTCCCTTGTAGGATTCATGTGAGGAACACAAGAGTGTGTTGGGAGACCATAGCTGGTGTATTAAGTTTAGAACATGCAGGTTATGACCTGCTGAGTGAGAAGGTACAAGCCTCCCACACGGATTGACAGGCAGCTTCCTAGCTCCAACCTTGGGGATGTGGAAACCCGAGGTTTTTTGATTGAAGGCGCAGTTTCAATATGCTCACATAAAGGTAGTAAAGTCTCAAGATTTATTGTTTACAGGTCCCAGAAATGGGGTTGGGGTGTACAACGAGGCATGGGAGGGACAGTGAGCAGGAGAGAGAGCAGAGCAGTAAGCACCTGTTACTGAGAAGATGGCTGGGGTGAAGGTCACTAACTTCTTACGGACTCAACCCTAAATGGTTGTTTTAAAAGGCACCCCAGGAAAAGTAAAGTGGGAACCTAACAGCAGGAATCTTAAGCTCCAGGTTCTTATCTGAATGTCCAGCAGGACTGTGATGCTGTAAAATGCCTGGGCAGCAACTCGAAATGGCAGTTTTCTTATCACAGGGAGGTGGAAATTCAAACCCAGAGGTTCTTCCAGCCCCCAGTGCGTAGCTGGCTCATCCCCCCTCACAAGCTCCCTGCCACCCCACAGTAAGAGAGCTAACCACCCAACTCTCCAGAAGGTCAGTGCAGTCCAATGACCTACATCCAGAGGCAGGGTAAAACAATGAAGGCCACAGTCCAGGAGAGGAGCCTACCCAGACTCAGCTCAAAGATCTGTTCTAGAAGGGACCATTCTCCTCAGATCCCAGTGCTCCCCAACAGCTGAGGGATCACCAGACAAGGTGCTTTCAGTGCGTAGTTCCTATTTCTCTAGCAAAGACACCTGCTGGTCTTCTGCCATGAATGGATTGAGAAGCTACCAGACGGGATTCCTCTCTGCTCCATGTTTCAGCATGAGCATCCAACTGAAAGCCAGTTAAGGGCACGCACAGGGGCTTCTGTGCAGTAGACTGGGATCTTGGCTTATAAAAGCTGTTAGCCAACCTGAAGACCGGGTCGGGCCAGCCTGGGAACCTGGGCCATCCCTTTCATTGGAATTTTCTTTCCTCAGGGACACGTGGCCAACTTGCTGAATGGTCCTTGACATCTCTTGTCACTTCCAAGTACTCTGACTCAGGGTTCATTTAGCTTTTGTAGTAGAGTTAGCCTTGATGTCCACCCAGCAGAACAAGCATTGATGCCTACTGTAGAAGAGTGAGCGCTGATGTGAGGAAAATACTCCCTTTCTCCCCCATGCTCCGTCCAAGTACTGGGTGGAGTTGACCCTGTCCTTCATTCCAAGGCCAGTATGGGACTTAAGCTGCCTTCATCAGCGACTAGGTGCCAACCACAATGGAAGACCTATCCATTCTGTCCTAACTCTTCCAGCTCAGACTGTCAAAACCCTGAGCTCAGAGACAGAGGAACAGCAGGAAAAATGTTACTGTGTGCCCAGGGAGGAGAGCGACACCCATTTCTCCACTTCCACCCAGTGGTCTAGAACATCAGAGCCCCATCTTCTGAGCTAGGCTGAAAAAAGCCCACGGGACTGCATACGATGCCCCTGTTTCATTCCAAGGCCAGCCAAGTGCTGTCCCTAGCCTCTATCAGCCTGAATTCTCCCCCAGAGAAGCCACCAGCAGCCCTTATATGATCTTTCACTCTCTCAAAAGGCCACTGCCGGTCGTCAGCTCAAGTGTTCCCAACCATGAACATGAACAGAGCTCCTCAACCCTGTCTCTCCTACTGCTCTCCCTTCAGACATCAGAAACTGCATCCTATAGTTCTAGAACCTGAAGCAAGAAAGACATGGCAACCTCGATACCCTCCCCAGCCCCACTCAGCATCACCTACATCACAACACACAGAGTGCCATTGGGGAACCAGACAGTGGTGGAATGCACACTCCTGTAGCTCTAACAGGAAGGGAAAATGGTCACAACTCATTCACAAAGTGGACTACAGCATTTAGAATCCTCGTGGAGCAGGGGAATTGAAAGTAGCGCATATCAAGGGTATTAAGCACTCCGTGAAAACCATCCTCCATGTGGTGCCATGTCACTGGGACCCCCAGGTCCTCCAAGCGCTTCTTGAGCAACAGGGAACTGTCCCGGACAAGGTCATACTCACAGCTCACAATGCAAGTCTCGGGAAGCCGAGACATGACTTCATCTTCTGCAATCAGGGGTGAGTTTATCAAATCCAGAGCGATGTTTGTCTCCAGATAGGCAGCCTCGTTTAGGGGCTCACGGAGCACCGGCCGGTAACTTCTCTTCTTAAACCTCTCCGGGATGTTTTCTGCACCCAACCACTTTCTATACTTCTCCCAGATTTCAGCAGGCAAATGGGCACCTTTCATGACGGTGCTTTTCCAGGAGGGGTTGATGTCCAGGTAAAGACTCCAACAGTAGAAGGCGAAATTCCAACTGAGCATTGGGATATTCTTGTTCTGCTGATAGGAAGGAGATTGAAAATCCAAAGCTTGCAAAACAGCATAGATCAGGATCTGAGCACGGATCTTGGGGAGATCTGGACGGCCAAGAAGTTTTTGACAAATTGTCATGGACAGTCCTCCTCCCACACTGTCACCACAGACCACGACCCGATCTGGATCCACCCCGTACACATTCAGAGACTTCAGGAAGTGGACAGTGGCTGCAATAGAGTCTCTTGTCCCCACTGGGAATTTATGTTGTGGCGGGCTGCGGTATCTACAAAAAGAATCAAGGAACACAGTTTACACTCATCACCCTAGCAGAGCCACCGAGATGTGTCTAGCATCCCTTAGACCAAATTTCGTCCATTAGCTTCTCTTTCTAAAGCCCGAGAAAATGAACTTAATGGTATGAGACTTACAGGAGGGGACAGGCATGAAACCCGCAGTGCCTGGCAGGCAGGCTCTGTGAGTGGTGGCTGCCGTTCCCTCTGCCTCAATGCCCCTTTGGAACAGCTTGTGACCACAAGAGCCCTGTCATCCACCTATGGGTCAAGAACTTAGCAATCACCAACACGAACCCCATCTTTCTGAACCTACCCACTGGTCCTTCCCTGGCTCACACCTGTCCCCTTTTCTTATGATTCTTACATAAGAAACTCCAGATTTGCCTGGGTTTCCATTCTAATTAGTCCTGACACGCTCACAGGTTTGGTGGGAGGCCCTTGCAGACATAAATATCACCCAGGGCCAGCAGTTAACATGCGCGTCTCCTCCAGGTCACCCATGCCTGCTCTGGACCACTGCTGTCCTGCAGGTGCGCCATGCAAATACTGCCATGGAGGCGCAGCAGCATGCCACGCTGAACCTCCTGATTTTTCAAGAGATTCCAGAAACCCGGGTGTTGTGAGAAATGTTGTCATTTTAAATGCTGGTCTCAAATTTTAAAAAGAACGAACAACAGAAAAATATTCTGTGGGATCAACGAACTTTTGCCAACCATTCCCATCGTGATGCCTCCTCTTTTAAGCTACCTGGGTTCATGCCAGGACAGCGACGTTTCCACTCTAAAACCTCGGCTATCTTGGACTCCTCAAATAATTTTCTGGCAGAGATTTGCTGGCATATCATACTGACCAGAGTTGTAAGGCAGATCATGGCCAATACTTGGATCAAGACTTCTGTCCCACTGCACATGTGGTTTGGGAGCTAAGAATTGTAAAGTGAGTGGTTTTTCTGGGTTCCTCTCCCTCCTCCAGGGCCGATTTCTAGATCTTTCACTCTGACTCAGCCAACTGTCCCACAAGGAAGCTAGGAAATGTATTCCCCGCCAAGACATTGGCAACTGGTATTGCTCTATGGAACGTGCATTTATTATATGTTTTTAAGAGCAGGAGCCGGGGAGCGACAGAGAGAGAGGGAGACACAGGATTCGAAGCAGGCTCCAGGCCCTGAGCTGTCCGCACAGAGCCCAACGCGGGGCTCGAACCCACGAACTGCGAGATCATGACCCGAGCCGAAGCTGAACGCTCAACCGACTGAGCCACCCAGGTGACCCTGGAATGTGCATTGAAACAAAACCGCAGGAAAGATTAATCGGAAGGAACCATCCTGCCCCCGCGGGACAAGGTGTCCGGTGGCAGGGGCGGGAGGATGAGCCCGCATGACCACAGTGACCACTCCTGTTATGAGTCCACTTTGCCTGAGGTGGAGGCCCAGGGAGGGGCCACCTCACATCTGTCCTGCCCCGGGTCCACCAAGCCCTCATTGAGATTCCAGATTGGGAGCTTGGCGCTCCAAGATCAGTTAGAAAAGAGAGTGGCTTTTTAATTTTTCTCACTGCCTTGGGCGGATCTCACCAGCGCGGACCGCCCTCTCGGGAGCGCTCGATGGCTGAGGTTGTCTGGGCACCGTGCAGGGCACCGTGGCATTTAGTGGACAGAGGTGCTAAGTGTCTGGAACGTGCCTCTGTGTCACCCAACAGGGCTCATGTTTGCCAAGCCCCGCCCTCGATCTACCCAGCAAAACCACTCCGCACACAGCCTCCAGATGTAACCGTGCACAGAACGGCCGAGGGCCACCCACAGGAAGGAGCGCCGTTCTCTGCCTCTCCCGGTCCCTCCTCTCCTCACCGCTGCTCACAGCCCATCCCCTGCTCCGGTGCCCCTGCACCCCCCTGCCTGCCCCAGGTCCCGTCCTCCACCCCCCTTATCCAGCACCACCCCCTCTTCCTTTTACTCACCCAACTGCTAGGACCACGGAGCCACTCTGCTTGGACAGATGGCAGCATATGACATGATGGGTTTCTAGAAAACAAAGGGTATTTAACATTCACTAGGAAGATGAGTGGCTTCCTTTGCCAGCCATCATCATGAGCTGCCCCTTCTCTGACAACCACCACGAACAGAGAGCTGGGGAGGAGGTTTTGCAAACTTTCTTTCCAGCTGTGGAACAGTCCTTCCTCCCCACCTTCTAGAATTTCTCCTCTTAGATCCTGTCTGAAGAACTTCCTCTAAGATTCTCCTCGCCCCCATCGATCCTGCAGTTCATTCATAATATCTGAGATGCTGTTTGGCTGTAGAGCTTGAGCCGAAGTAGTCTGGGGCAAGTGCCTTCCCCTCCCTGAGGCTTGACTGCCACATCTGTAAAATGGGCACAATGATAATAACAGGGCAGTTGAGGCGGGGATGTTTAATGAGATAATGCACACAAAGGGCTTCCGCAACGTCTGCCATGTAAATATTAATTATAATGTTTATTAATACCTACTGACTATTACTGCCATTCATTATGCAGGCCAACCAAAACCATGGTTGTATCAAATCCCTTAGTGTGTCTCTGACATCACACAGTTTAGAAGGCAGGGCTGAAATCAAATAAAAGGGGTTTTTCCCTCGAATTCATGGGGCACCAGTGTGTGGGGGTAGGGGTTAAGATAGTAAAACGGTCTCGATTTTGAGTATTTTCTATCATTAATCTTCCTCAAATGTTTGGTTCTTCTGTCTGTACCAGAATTTGTCTCAGACAACAGCTGGTAAGAAACGAAAGGACATATTTTGAGCTATTCCCACTTTAAAAAAATCCTATTTCCAACTAAATAGGGGCAGTGGTTGTAGGACATTGTGAATGTACTAAACACCACTGCGTTGCGCACTTTAAAGCAGTTAATTTTGGGGCACCTGGGTGGCTAGGTCAGTTACGCATCCAACTTCAGCTCAGGTCCTGATCTTACGGTTCGTGAGTTCAAGCCCCGCATGGAGTGAGCTCATTGAGCCCCACTTCTAGCTCTGTGCATAAGACTCTCTCTCTCTCTCTCTCTCTCTCTGTCCCTCTCTCACTTTGGACCTCTTTCTATTAAAAAAATTTAAAAAAATAAAGTGGTTGAGGCGCTTGGGTGGCTCAGTTGGTTAAGCATCCAACTCCTGCAACTCCTGCTCTGGTCATGATCTCGCAGTTTGTGAGTTCAAGCCCCACATTGTGCTCTGTGCTGACAGCTCAGAGCCTGGAGCCTGCTTCAAGTTCTGTTTCTCCCTCTCTCTGTCCTTCCTCACCCATGCTCAGTCTTTCTTTTGGAAATAAATAAACATTAAGAAAAAATAAAGTGGTTAATTTTATGTTGTATGAATTTCATGTATATATACATATTCATAGATACACACATACAAATATGTATATATGAACATATATCGCTTATGTATATATGAATATATATATTGCGTGTATAGGTCTCCTTAGTTCCGGAAAGAGATCAGTGCGTTCCATATCTTTGCCACCTGAATGATCTGGGACCCCTAACTGTCTGGGTGTGCCCTCGTCCTGGTACACTGGGGTGCTGTCTCTTGCTGGCAGGTGGGTGCCCTCCCAGCTCTCTCTGGGGCTGTCATGCTATAAGCAGGAGTCTGAAGGAAGAGCTCTTACTCAGGGTCCCCAGGACCCCCCCGCCGCCGTGGTAGAACACGATGCCAGGCCTGGGGACGCAGGAGGACACCTTGGGCTGGTACAGCTTCACAGGGATTGTCCCGTAGTAGAGGTCTGTGACCAAGACATCTGGATCCTCCTTCAGTGGCCACAGATCATGAATGAAACGGACAAATTGGGGCATAGAACAGATTCTCAGTTTCTCAAAAATCATCCCCTGTTGGTGAGAGAGGAGGAAATGAGGCCGGAAGGATTTCAGTCTGTGCTGCGCTGGAGACCAGCCCCCACCCACGTCCCCAGCGGAGCGGCTGGAGGACAGGCTGGACCACGCGGCTATGCGCACCCCTGTGACATTGCAGTAGGTCCCCACCGCGGAGGTCCACACTGCCCCTCTCATCTTTTTTCCCCAGACAACTGACACCCAGCCCCTCAAACTGGGCTTCTGGCCACCCCATCAGGGTCCCTCTCACCCAGAACAGTCCCCAACCATGGCCTGGATATGACCAGTGTTCCTGGGGGAGGGCCTCTTGGACCAGCCTAGCCAACGTGGCCATCCCAAGCATTAGTTGCTAGTTTAAAGACACGGTAACTACTCTGTGGTTATGTTTTTTAAAAGGTGAAGGGAGTTCCGGTCTTTTAGAGATAATGTCTGAAACTTTTTGGATAAAATAATATGATGTCTAAGGTCCACTTCCTAAGAAATGCGAAGGGGGCAAAGGTGGGGGCACTGGGGAAACAAGACTGGGGGAGGGGGTGGGTATTTGGGGCGTCTTCATAGTTTCCTGTCTCCTTTGGTGTACATTTGAAAGTTTGCATAGTAACAAAAAAAATAGTATGCAAAGTGATATAAATATATATAAATAAAATAAATTCATATAAATAAAAAATTCAAAATAAATTTATATAAGTAAAAGCAAACAAAGCGGTCTCTCCCTCAGGTCCCCTCTTCCCAGTGGTTCCTAACCCTTTCTGCACCAACACCATTTTGGCTTTCGGTGACCCCTGTGGACCTTGTCACAGAATGTGTTTGACACATAAAATAAAATATGTGGGATCACAAAGGAAAGCGTTGTTTTTTGAATCCTGGTTATCAAAATAGTAACATACACGTGTGGTGTGAAAATGCATGTGCTTCCTTCTGAGCACACTCAACAGCGAGATCTCCGGCTGGCGTCACCCCATCAGAAGCTCGAAGAAACGAAGCACCCACGTGCCACTTCCCCCCATATCTGCAATGGGTGTACTACGCCCTGAAAATATGTGGGATTCCTCTTGGTGACAAAGCCCCAGGTTCTGGTGTCACTGTGGTTTGTCCCCTTCATTCCTCGTGGAAGGGAAGCCCGCGTTTCCTTTAGAGGTGGGCGCAGATGGAGCCGTTTTTAGCCCCCCCACATCCACGAACCCCTTGCCTTCTGCCACCCGTGGGGATTCAGGGAACCCCAGATGAAGAAACCCCATTCCACGCTGCTCAAAGCAGTCCTTCCCCTCGCAAATCGATTGGTTTGTAGTGGGTTTGCTTGTTCTTCTCTCTGTCTCCCCACCAACACTGCCGTGAGACCATCAGCTCCCTGAAGGCAGACTCTATCTGGGACTCTATTTCTCTTGCCCATCATTGATCCCAGAGCCAGAACTGGCAGGTGACACGCAGTGGTTACGTGACACATTTTTGTAAAACAACAACAGCAAATCAACAAACAGGGATAAGGCTAATCCGTTTCCTTTACGCCAGGAATTGTAACCTGCACTTTGGACCGCTTAACTCATTATAGCCCACGACATGCTGTGAGGTCTAGACTACTATTTCCCCCTCTTTTGCAGATGAGGAAACTGAGTCGCCGTGTTTGGGAGCCCAGACTACAGACTATGAGTGTCAAGGCCGGGAAAACAAGTCATCAGCTCTTGGGAAAGCTGGACACAGGAAGCCTTCAGCCAGTGGGCTCTTCTCCAGGAATCGGTCTTCAAGAGAACAAGCGCTTGCAATTCCCTCTCATTCTGTAAGAGGCTTGAGAAAGCCCCAGCCTTGGGGGGAGTTAAGATGGCGGAGCTGTGGGGGGGTCCCTGGCTTGCTCATCCCTCGAGCACTGCTAGACAATGTCGAATCCTTCTGAACACCCAGGAAAACTGATCTAAGGCCTCGCAGAACAAACTGCACAACTAGAGGGAGAAAGAGAAGCCTCATCGTGGAGGGCCGCTCACAAGCAGAGGAAAAGAGACACAGAGCAGCAAGCCTTGGCGTTGGCTTTTTGGGGCTTTACCTTAAACTCTGAGCCCCGCAGGATCATGTGGTCATTCTTCTGGGACAATCAGGCACCCGCCACAGCACAGTGAAGCCCTCTCCCGGAGGATCAGCTTGGGCCCGTGCCACACTGGGTCCCTAAATTTGGAATTTTGAAACCCAGCCCTGTGCCTGAGAAGGTACTGTGCCACCCGGCAGCAGAAAGCCCGGACACAGACAACGGGAGGCAGGGGGGCCTGAGGGACACCTGGGACACCCAATGAAGATCCTTCACTCTTCTGCGAGGGCTTCCTGAACAGCCTCTGGGGAGAACTCCCTGCTCCAGGGGAGAGAAAGCGGGCTGCTGCCATGGCCCAGCCCACCGCGCTGCCAGGCTTCAGTGGGCAGCACAGCGCCACCCAGCGGAAGCTGGAGCCGCTTACACCAAGCCCCGCCCCCCTGCACCTTGCACGTGCATCACTTTATTTTAAACTTTTAGTTCACACACACACACACACACATCATATAAAACACAGGTGATAAAATAAACATTTCTTACTATCAATGAATCAAAAAAAATTTACAAGGCTTTAATTACCCAATGTCCATAATACCCTAGCTCTATATGTGAGGAAAAGGGCACCTCATGAAAGAATTTTTACCTACTAATTCGAAAATATTATTTAGGCAATCATAAATTTTATAAGTTTTACAAAATAGTCGAAAGAAATTGAGAAAGCTGTGCTGATAGCTTATATACAGATTTTAAATCCGGGAGCGGTTCATGGTATCTCAAACAAGATTATTATATAATTAATACAAAATCCAGTTAAATTTCCTTCTCTGTAACATGATCTCTCACTGACTACACTACGCTAAGCGTCTTGTTAAAGGGAGAAACTTCAGTTAAGTCTTTATTCCTGTAAGTCTTTCCTCTGTGAAAACAACAGTGGATTTTACAAAAGCCATTCGACATGTTCCTAACTTCTGAGTCCAGCAGCAAGGACCAAAGAAACAGAAATGCCAATTTCCAGAGCCACTCGGCTCTCAGCAGGTGTGGGCAGTTACATCATTGTTTGCAGCTCTAACTACATCAGAAAGCTTACTGGTTATAAGGTATTAAATCGTCAACCAGACTTAGATTTTCAGAACTGTAGGAGATTCTCATTTTGTACTTACCTAGATCTGTTATTATCAAATTGCAAAACTTGAAATTCCTTTAAATGAAGACATCCTGAGCTGTGTTATAATAAAAATGACTCTTTCCCTTTGTGCACCTTGCAGGTGCTTCTGAACCAGGTAGGGCAAGTCCTCCGGGGAGCTAGCGCAGCAGGCCGCTCCCCAAGAAGACCAGCCCAAACCCGACCCCCCCCCAACCCCCACTCCCCCCCCCACCACATCCCAGGTCTATTGATCATAGCGTGCAGCTCTAAGGGAAATAGGATCTAGCTTCTTTTAACAAGTAGACTAAAACACACCTAGTTAAAGCTCATCCCATACCAGACAAGGTCCAGACACCCCACTGCAGGCAAAAAGAAACTCTGTGGAGGACGGACCTGAGGGAAAGAGCAGCCAAAATACAGTAGCAGAGTGTTCATAGGGCACACCAGAGACACTTCCTGAAGCACCAAGCTTTGAACAGTGTATGAGGTCTTCTTTAATTCTTTTTTTTCTTCTTTATTTTGAGAGACACAGACAGAGAGTGAGTTGGGGAGGGGCAGAGAGAGAAGGAGACACAGAATCCGAAGCAGGCTCCAGGCTCTGAACTGTCAGCACAGAACCCGATGCGGGGCTCGAACCCATGGACTGTGAGATCATGACCTGAGCCAAAGTCGGAGCTCAACCAACCGAGCCTCCCAGGCGTCCCTATGAGGTCTTCTTAATACAGCCATTACTCTTGAGGTGCCTGGCTGGCTCCGGCACTTAAGCACCTGCCTCTTGATTTCAGCTCAGGTCATGATCTCAAGCTTTGGGGGATCGAGCTCCATGCCAGGCTCTATGCTGACAGTGCGGAACCTGCTTGGGATTCTCCCTCTCTCTCCCTCTTGCCCTCTCTCCTGCTCATTCTCTCTCACACGCACATGCGAGGCTGTGCATGCAAAATGAATGAACATTATAGCCTTAACTCTCAGGAGCAGGAAACAGAACCGGCTTTCCTAACACACTGAAGACAGAGACCTAAACAAAATGCCAAGACAGGAATTCATCCCAAAAGAAAAAAAAAAAAGAGGTCATAGCCAGGGATCTATGATGTTAGTAATATGCCTGAACTAGAATTTAGGACAACAATCATAAGGATACTAGCCGGGCTTGAGAAAAACAGAGAAGACACCGGGGAGCCCCTTCTGTTAAGTAAGTTCCCACTGGGAACTTTGACACAATTCTCACCAGGATCCGTTTGTACCTATTTTATTAAATTCACACACCAGTAACAATGAGCAGAATCTAATCATATGACACAAGCAGTTCTCCGTCTCTCAAAAGTAACAAGATAACATAATGCGTGTGTGTTTGTATCTAAAGTCACATTCTGTAGTTTTGCTCGCTCGTACTAATTTACTAATTGGCGTGTGCACCCTGTTGTTGGCTGGGTCTAGCTAGGCAGGTGGTCATGGGGCTCAAAATTCGGAGTAACTCATTCCTGTCCACACAGCTTCCTGGTGTGTGCTGTGAAGACAGTAAGACAGGAGACAGGGCAGGCGGGGCTGGAACAGATCATTCTTTCCTGATAACTGAAGAGGTAAATCTTTTATTCATTATCTGGCTCTAAGCCCAGTTCATCTTGAGCAACACTAGGAAGAGACTGAGAACCTCTTAGCTAACAGATTACCTAATAGGGATCATTCAGATGTGAGAATAAAATGCAGCCAGCCTCTACTACTGAATCTACCAGAATCTTCTGGGGTGCTTTCCCAACCCCTCCTTAAACCCTCAGGTGGAGGGGAAAATAAAACACACAACTCACCCACGTCACCAACAGCAGGAAAAGGCAATGTAGGACCCGCAGTTTCAGCGGGTGGCCGATGGCTGCGGGGATGTCTGCAGTGAGCAAATGGCTGCAGACCACCCACACGCCAACCCCCAGGAACGCAGAGCTGGCCGCGAGAATGAGCAGAAGCAGGACGGCCATAATGCTGTTTTTCAACACAGAAGAAGCCAAGAGAGGAGGCTGTGTCCAGCGCGGGCCGCAGTTAGGAGCCAGCAGCCTCTTCCAGTTATACACCTCACCCTGGCTCCCCGCCTCCCCATCGCCACAGCATTGGCCCAGCCCGGGTGAGTCACAGACTCAGGTGAGGACAGAGCTCTAGGACAAGGACCATGCCGAGGAGAAAGTGGTTCACGCGGCCTGACTCAGCTGGAAAGGAGGGCTCCAAGGTTCCAGCTTATACCCTGGGGCACTGCTACCTGCA
>PJEM01013981.1:19429-37749 GCA_004023845.1 Helogale parvula
ACACACACACACACACACACACGCACACACACTAGACTTAAAAAAAAAAAAAAAGGAAATGGCCTTGGAGAAGTCACCATGGATGTCACAACACCATTCCCTCCGCCTGTGCTCTGGTGGCACTCACCCTGTAATTATACTCTGGCTATACTGGCTATTCCTTCGTCTGCCAAGGAGGTCCCAGGGCATTTGCACTTGCCATTCTCTGTGCAACAATGTTCTCCAAGATAATAATTGAGCTCAACTCCTCCCCTACTGCAGGTCTCTGTTCAAATGTCACCTTCTGAGTGACATTGTGCCTGGAGACCTTATTTAAAGGTATAACTCCCCACCAGCATCCCTACACCCACCCCCCTCCCCACTTCTTCATGGCCTTTATATCATGGACTGAAATATCACATACTTCACTTGATTGTTTAGTGTCTGTGGAATGACACCTCTGTGGGGACAAGAATGTTTGCTTTGTTCCTTACTTTATCCTCAGAGGCTAGGTCAGGGTTTGGTGCTTAGTAGGTGCTCAGCAAGTGTCTACCGAATGAAGGAATGACTGAACAAGATTTGTTCTTTTTGTTGTAAAGCAGGAAATTTTGAGCTCACTTGTCTTTTCAGGTGCGGTCAGACATCGATGTCACTGTTCAAAACCTTCCCTAACGACAAAGTCCCACATCCGAGGTAGTAACAGTGATGTCTGCCCTCTCTTCCACCCCCCACTGTGCTGTCAGAGCTCAGGGGGATCCTACCCAGCCGGGAGACACCTGGCAATGTCAACAGGCATTTCTGGTTGTCACACAAAATGGGAGGGCCGGGGGCTGGTCCTAGCATCTCGGGGGTAGGCCCCTGAGATGCTGCATAACATCCGGCACAGATGGCCCCGACCGCGAGGGGTTACCTGGTCCGACAGGCAGGAGTGCCCAGGTTGAAACACCCTGAGAGAAAGTGGGTGATGGGCATGGAGGAGGGCGCTCGCTGGGATGAGCCCTGCGTGTTGTATGGAAACCAATTTGACAATGAATTATATTAAAATAAATCAACATGTGAAGTTTAAAAATTATAAATTCTAAGTATAGTTTTATTTAAACTGTAATATATTTTCATTGTTCTCCTTTGAAAATAATGCAGTGGACTATTCGCAAGTTGTATTTAGCATTTCATATGCACCATTAGTAGCATACCAAAGAATAAATGCGTGAGAAAGTCTGAAAAAACAATAACAACAAAACCCTGAGCCGGTAAGACTTGGATTTGAATCCTGGCTCTGCCCCAGAGAGCATTCTCATCGTGACCAAGTGACAATACAATACACTCTCTAAGCCTCAGTTTCCAAGTCTGTAAGATGGGGATAACAATAGTTATTATTATATACCTCCGTGAGCTTTCAGTGTGCATTTCTTTGAAGCCAATGAAGTATAACATTGTTTCATATTTTATCAGTCATTTGAGGTTTTTTCCTTAATGGATTCATGTGAATTTATTTTCTGTCTTCATACCCTTTATCTAAATTTTTCTATTTTTGTTTATCTTTTTGCTTTGACTTGAAAAATATTTTTAGTAATAACATTGTTGACAAACAGTGAACACACATACTGCTGTGAGCACTTAGTAATGTATAGAATTCCTGAGTCACTATGTTGTGCATCTGAATCTAATATCACACTGCATGGAGTGTATACTTCAATAAAAATTGTTTTAAATCATTTTTAAGGATTTTTTCTAGTTATTTGCTCTTTAACCTTGTTAATGCTGTTTTTCCGCATTAATGTTTGTAATTTTTATGCAATGAAATTTCTCCTTTATTCTCCTGTTATGCTTAGAAAGATCCTTTTTATAGTACGTAAAACTATGTGGCAATGATTTTGAACATGAAGGATTTCTCTGTCAAAATATAAATATCTGGGGGCGCCTGGGTGGTTCAGTTGGTTAAGTGTCCGACTCATGATTTCAGCTGTCATGATCTCACAGTTCACGGGATCGAGCCCCACATCAGGCTCTGTGCTGACAGTGGGGATTTTCTCTCTCCTTCTCTCTTTGCCCCTCTCTTGCTCACACACACACTCTCTCACTCTCAAAATCAATAACTTAAAAATATATATATTTACAAATATCTGAATTTCACCCAAGAAATGGAAAATATACACAGATCGATTGATGGCTATGAGAGGGATTGGAATCTGTTACCACTGAGGTTTATAAGCCCTTAACCCAGAAATCATGCAAAATCACGGGGGGAACGAGGGCATACATACATATAAACACGGAACCATTTTTTATTTCCTGGAAATGTGATTTAGGGTAAGCAATGCTCGCTGCTATGACAAACGACTTTGTATCTCAGACGGTGGTGGAATAAAGCCTAATTTCCTCCTCTCAACACAGAGACTGGCGTCTCTGATGAACAGCCACACCACTTGGTGACTTCGGGATGCGTGTCTCCTTCCATCTGATATTCTCCCATCTTCTAGGACCTCTGCCAATTCCCTGTGCCTTGCCAGGGGCCCGAGGAACAACATGCTCGCGGAGGAGCCCATGGAGCAGAATTTAAGGGCCAGGCTGGGAAATACACCCCATTGGCCAGAACGCATTCACATGGCTTCACCTAAAGGCAGGGGACCCTGGGGAAGCCAAACCTTCCATCCACCTAAGGATGAAAGTGAAATGGAGTTTGGTGAATTCATAGGATCCTTCTGCCGTGCAGTCTTTTGTCCAACGAGCAAGAGGAGGTCTAATACAGGGAATTCGAAAACTCTTGGCAGGGGAGAGGGAGCAAGAGTGGAGGGAGGGCAGGCTGTCATTAAACAGGACCCCAGGTGTCACGGGAAACCACCGCTGTTGACTGATCTCTGGAACAGGGAGGCTGGCTGACTCCCAGTGGACACCTGGAGGCGCATGCAAAACAGGGAGCCTTCCACCTGCTGGTGCTCACGTGCCCATGCTCAGCCGCCACCCAGCTGCTAGCTGCCTTCCAAAGCTTACAGGCCGGATTTTCCTGAGACAAACTGGAGCCTTGTGGGCAAAGATCCTAAGAGACCCCATTCCCCTGCATTTAACCCCCAGGCACGGTAAGGAGGGTGCTGAGTGCCAGCATCTGGCACATGAAATAGTTTGATCATGACGTTAGGGCCCTTGAAGCCCAACCACAGACTGCCAAGGAATCCCTGGCCCAAGGTCAGGTCAAGTATTCCTGTTATGTATCTTTGCTCCTGCGCACTCATTGGGGAATTCCTAGCAGTCTCTTCCTTTGTGTATCTTGCTGCAATGTTATTTGGCACAGAGGTACACATTTACTGTAGAAGTCACCTGTATCAGTGTGCTGGAGCTGGCCCAAACAAAGGACCCCAGGCTGGGGGTGGGGGTGGGGGAAGGGGGGCCTCAACAGAAGAAGTTTATAGTCTCCCAGTTCTGGAGGCTGGAGGCCCAAGATGTCACCAGGGCTGGTATCTTCTGAGGGCTGTGCAGGGAGGGTCTGCTCCAGGCCCCTTTCCCTGGCTGTCATCACCCCGTGCCTTCATGTGGTCTTCCCTTTACACATGCCTCTGTGTCCTGAGTTTCCCTTTTTATTAGGACCCCAGTTGTATTGGACTGGGGTCCACTCTGAGGACCTCATGTTGATTATCTCTGCAAAGGCCTTATCTCTTAAGTAAGATCACATTCTGAGCTTCTGGGGGTTAGACTCAATATATGAATTTAGGGGGCACCTGGTTGCCTCAGTCGGGTAGAGCATGTGACTCTTGATCTCAGAGTCATGAATTTGAGCCCCAAGTTGGGTGTAAGGATTACTTAAAAAATAGAAATTTAAAAATTTAAAAACTCACAACATATGAATTTAGAGGGACATAATTCAACCAACAGCACACTTATCAACATCAAATGGTATTCTTTTAAAAAAATTATTTCTTTATTTTGAAAAGGAGAGTGAGGGAGAGACAGAGAACTGGTGGGGGAGGAGCAGAGAGAGAGGAAGAGAGGATCCCAAGCAGACTGTGCGGTCAGCACGTAGCCTGATGTGGGGCTCAATCCCACAGACTGCAAGATCATGACCTGAGCAGAAATCAAGAGTCAGACACTCAACCAACTGAGCCACCCAGGTGCCCCCAACGAATGGTATTCTTTTACAACATAATGTTTCCTGCCTTGAATTCTACCTGCCCAAAGGCAGAAGGTAAGACGCATCTGAGTGCACTTTCCCCTGGGGAAGGCAGTCTCTAGAAAACTAACACTCCAGTTCCTTCTACTTCTATGCTTGCTCTTCCCCTTGGAGGAGAAGTGGCTTTTGAGAATGGAGATCTTAAGAGAAGGAATTGGTTGCTTGCTGTGCTATCTGTTCGCCCGCAGAGAAGGGGCACCCTGTTCTCTGTACCCAGGTGCCTCCAGAGAGAGGTGTGTGTATGTTCAGTGCTGCCTGGGACCCTGCTCCCAATGTCAGGCACCATACTTGCCCACACACCTAAGCCACACGCTCTGATAATCAGCTTTATCAGGAAGAAAGGCAATGTGCCAGTCAGGGTCCTAGCAGGAAACGGATGGCCTACTCATGCTATAGACTGAATGTTTGTGTCCCCCTGTCATTCATATGTTGACTCTAACCCCCAGTGTGATGATATTTGGAGGAGGGCCCTTTGGGAGGTGATTAGGTCATGAGGGTGGGGCCCACATGAATGGGAATAGTGTCCTTGTAAGAGACCTCAGAGAGTTCCCTTGTCCCTTCTGCCATGTGAGGATACAGAGAAAAGACAGCTGTCTGTGAACCAAAAAGTGGATTCTCACACATGGAATTGACAGCACCTTGATCTTGGACTTCCCAGCCTTCTATTGTGTGTCAGCCGCCCAGCTTATGATGATTCTGTTACAGCAGCCTGAATGGACTAAGACCGTCATATTAGGATAACTTGCAAATACCCCACAGGCTAGCACAGCTGGCAACAACAGGGCTCCGTGCTCCCTCCTGGGGGCGGTGGGCTAACAGTGCAATCAAGGCTGCCTGGAGAGGGCTTCCCGTGAGCTGCGCTGAGGCACACAGCTTACACATGGCAATCCCACATGGATAGAGCTGGCCCCCACTGACGCTCTTCTTCCTCCCTAGGCTCTCATGCTGATGTGCTCCTCTGCCCAAGCCCTTCCGGAAAGAAGAGGGCAAAGGCTGCTCTTGATGGGGTCCATGCAGATCAGTTTCCCAGGGTACAGAGCAGGTGGAGGAAGGTGGGGAGCCTATCTGGGGGACAATGGGAAAATGTCCACCACAGGGTATTTTCATCTCCAACTCCTTGACTGCTATTCTGCTTTCCCATTAGTGTCGAGCTCATGGAGGAAGGGAGGGATGATGTATTCGTTTCCCACTGCTGCCGTAATAAATTACGACTGATTTAAAGGCTGAAAATGATACCAATTTATTCTCATACAGCTCTGGAGGCAGAAGTTCTAAAATCAAGGTATCAGGAGCACCTGGGTGTCTCAGTCAGTTAAGCGTCCGCCTTCGGCTCAGGTCATGATCTCATGGCTTGTGAGTTCAAGCCCCGCATTGGGCTCTGGGCTGACAGGTCAGAGCCTGGAGCCTGCTTCAGATTCTGTGTCTCCTTCTCTCTATGACCTTCTCCCACTCACAACTCTCTCTCTCTCTCTCTCTCTCTCTCAACAATAAACAATAAAAAATAAAAATAAAATCAGAGCATCAGCTGGGCTGCCTTCCTCTTAGAAGCTCACGCCTGTTTCCTCCCTTTCCCCAGCTTCTAGAGGCGCCTGCATTCCTGAGCCAAGGAATCTCAGGATCCCTTCCTGGCATCACTCTGTCCTCAGCTTCTGTCATCCCACCCCCTTCTTTGATGCTGCCTCCTCCCATCGCTCCGTTTTCTGTGGACCTTCATGATTACATTGGGCCCACTTAGATCACCCAGGATCATCTCCCCACCTCAAATTCCTTAATTTAATTACACATTCAAAGTCCCTTTGGCCATGTAAGATAACACATTTGCAAGTTCAGGGTTAAGATATGAACATCAAAAGTGAGGGTGTTATTCAGCCCACCACAGTGAAGGGAGCAGTGAACCAACCCCCTTCAACCCCCTCGGCTTTGAGAAGTAGGCACACGAGATTCGCTTTTGCAAATGCAATCAACGTGTCTGTAGGAAATTTTTGCTCTTCCAGTTACTGCCATCAGTATAACTCCCACTTGAAACTCTTCAGGGCTTCATCTAAAGACCTAATATAATTCTCTCCTTTCTCAAGTTAAGAATTACCTGCCTGCTATTTGCCAGAGCAGGGAGTGGGGGCAGGCAAATGAGTGAGGTGGTCAAAAGGTACAAACTTCCGTTTATAAGACATATTAAGTCCAAGGGATGCCATGTGCCATGAGAACTCTAGTTAACAATACTGTCTATTGAAAGTTGCTAAGAGAGTAATCGCTAGATTCTTATCACAAGAATAAAAATGTAACTGTGTGGTGATGATATTAACTAAACTTTGTTTTTAAGATTTTATTTTTAAGCAATCTCTACATGCAACGTGGGGCTCGAACTCACTGTCCCAAGATCAAGAGTTGAGCTCTCCACCAACTGAGCCAGCCAGGTGTGTCCCTAACTAAATTTTTTGTGATGATCGTTTTGCAAGATATGTGCATACGTGTATCGAATCATTATACAACATGCCTAAGACCAATACAATGTTGTATGTCAATTATGCCTCAATAAAAAATAATAATAATTGCCAGCCTGGAGTGTGGCATGTTGTTGGCTCCTTGGGAAGCATGCTGTCCTCTTATCTTCCTTCTTTTTATCTTCCATTTTCCGATTGTGGGTCCACTCTGTGCATCTTTTACTTTGACTTCATTGCACATGCTCTTGCTGTAAACTGTCACAATCCTCTGTGAAAAGGACCATCAGGAATCTTTGACTTTCCTTTTTATCTCCCAAGTGAATGGAGGCGGAAGGTATGAAAAAATTACTAATGTTTAATACAGTTTCCGCCTTCAGAAGTTGCTCCCTAAATGGATACCAAAGATGCCTTTGCTTTTCCCCCCACCTTTCACATCATGGAAGGGCTCTTAATCCCTAAGAAAAATCCATATGTGCTTTGAGAGGTAGGGGGGAAGGAAGTGAGGGTAGAGGGTCTGAGGGGCTAGGGGTGTGGTGCACATTTTAAGGGGAAAACGAGCTAAAAGTTGTTTCCTGAAAACACATTCCTGGGGTTGGAGAAATAGAGGCTGAAACTCCCAGATGGAAGTCCCTGGAGCCCAACTGAGTCCCTAGCAAAGGGGTGTGGAAGGACAGTGTTGGTAGCAGGTGGACATGGAGGTCTGTGGGGCCAGGAGGGCTGGGTACACAGAGAGGCTGTGAAAGCTGCATCAGGCTACCTGACCCTTTGGGTCTCTTTCTCAGATGCAGACAAAGCAAAGGGATGACCCTCAGGCATGATGGTGCAGACAGCCAGATGGGAGGGTTCCACAGAGGGCACATGAACTTAAACTTGGACGAGATTCCAGCAGCACCCGCTTCTCCTCCATGTGGCACCAGTATGGCGCCAGATTTGGAAAAACACATCTTTGTGTAATTGTCCTTGTTTGCAGCATTAGAAGGTGCCTCCGTTCATTCATTCATTCATTCTTTCATGAATGTTTAGGGTGCTCACTCTCCAAGCAGCTGCCTGGTGAGAGCTTTCCAGGCAGAGATGTAATACTTCCTGAGGAACCCCCTGGGAAAGAAAGGAGGGGACCTACCTTGCATTTCAGGGGCTCCTTTTGTCTCAAGAACAGGTAAACAAGCGTTGACCTAAAAGCTAGGTCAACTTTCCAAAATCCGAAGAATCTAATCCTGGCTGAATCTTCACAATAGCTTTGTTAATCCATGTTAAGCTTATGATGGCTTAATGTTGGCTATAATGGCAGACAGGTGGAGTGACCCTGCAGACACCCAGGAACTCTTTGGCATGTTCCACTCCTTCCTGATCACTCCCTGCTGGGGCTGATCCTTGAATCTTTTTGTGCCATAGATTCCTTCTCGGAATATTTTTAGTACTTCTTTTATAAAAACAATGTTCTTTATTTTTTTAATGTTTTTATAGTTTATTTATTTTTGAGACAGAGCATGAGTGGGGGAGGGGCAGAGAGAGAGGGAGACCCAGAATTTGAAACAGGATCCTGGGTCCGAGGTGTCAGCACAGAACCCAACACGGGGCTCGAACCCCCAAACCGTGAGATCATGACCTGAGCCAAAGTCGGACACTTAACCGACTGAGCCACCCAGGCACCCCAACAATGTTCTTAAATAACTGCAAAACAGACATAGGCTTACCAAGAAAAATTAATTATATTAAAATGGAGTTGTAGAGATTTTTTTCAGTTTCTGATATAGAAATATACATGCTTAAAAAAACAGTAAATAACATGACCTAGAGGCAGACCTAGAAATGCCACATTTTGAAATAATGATGAATATAAAGGATATTTTGTAATATTTGCCACAACTGAAATACATGAAAGTATTTGTGATCCTATTGGTGATAAAGTCCCATCTACAAGCAATATTACTGTGGCTTGTGACCCACATTTCTGCCAGAAAAAATTTTTAGGGATGCCTGGGTGGCTCAGTCGGTTAAGTGTTCAACTCTTGATTTTGGCTCAGGTCATGATCTCATAGTTCATGAGACTGAGCCCCTTGTTGGGCTCTGTGCTAACAGAGCAGAGTCTGCTTGGAATTCTCTCTCTCTCCTTTTCCCTCCGCCCCTCCTGTGTGTTCTCTCTCTCAAAAATAAATATTTTTTAAAGTTCTAAATTTCAATTAGGGGCTCATGAAAATAACAGGATGATTTCTTTCCCCATTCAAGTTCATGACTACTTGACTGCTAGCCACTGAGCCCCTGTTTGAAGGTACAGTAGTTTTGTTGAAAATGTCTGAACTGCAAAATAAACTTTTGGTGTTTCCCAAATTCGAGAGCCTATCTTGGTTTCAGGTACTCAGCAAAAGGAAGTGTCCCCACTAGAAAATGGTACCTGCCCTTTGTTCCCCCAGGGAAACACAATCCCACTCCCTTCTGTAGCCACAGCTGGTTGGTACCTTGACAGTCTGGATCCTAATAATTGATTATTTATAATAGATAATAATAAGTGGGTGAGGAGTTAAGATCGCGGAGAAGTAGAGGGACTCTAGGCTTTCTCTCCCCCAAACACAGCTGTATTGAGGTCAGATCACTTGGGACACCCTAGAAATCAATCTAGGAGAGGCAGAAGGATCTCCACGGTGGGAGGAAGACAGCATGGCAGCTGCGAGACACTGGAAGTGAATTGGCGGTAGAGGAAAATGGTGGCACCATGGAGAAGAGGGAATCCTTTCTGTAGGGAGAGAAAAAAAGAGAAAGAGAGAGGGGTTGAAAGAGTGCGGCATTGGGTTCGCACACGGGAAAACCTCTCTGGACCAGGGACTGAAGAGTGAGAGGTACTGAGTGTCATGCTTTTTGCAAACAGCATGTATAGCTCAACCTCTGAGGTTTTGGAAGCCCGTGACTCTCTCCCGAGCAGAGCTGGGGTGCACAGCTGGGGAGGAGAAGGGCGCTGGCCCCTGGGTGCACAGCATGGTGGGGGGATGTCCTGGGTCGCCCTGGCGGAGAACATTCCCCTTCCTGGAGTACTTTGGAAAGAGGGTGAATAGTCTCTCTAAGGACAAAAGACCCTGCAACAAAAGGCCAGCAAACAGCCTTTCATCAGGAGGGGAGAGAGGAATGCACGGAGGGCAGAGAGGCTGGTTGCCGGTTTCCATGGCGCTACACCACAGATTCTGCGCACCACCCAGGTGTGGGACTGTTTTTCTGGGACAAAGGACATCAGACACAGTGTGAAGAGGCTCTATTCTGGGGGAGTGGGATGTATCTACTTGGTGCTGGGTCCTTTAAGATCTCAAATTTAAATCCCAGCCCCATGCCAAAAAAACTAAAAGCAAAAAACAGAAATTGCAGGAGACCATGCAAGGTGCGCTGACTGTGCTGCCTTCTTGACCAGCAGGGGGCGTGAGATGCCGGGTCCGGGAGGAGAGTGGATTGGGGTGGCACCATTTCCCCACTAACAGCAACAGCGTGGGACTTCAGAGAGTCACACTGCTACCCCCAGTGGAGGCGGCAGGACCTGCTTACACCAAATCCGGCCCCTTGTGCCTGGTAACCGGAAATGAACGGGGGAGGGACTGACTCAGAGCCAACACAGCTGTCGTCCTTTCCAGAAGCCCAACACAGCCAGCGCTCTGCATGCAACAAGTGTACTGAAAATAGAGTGCTTCAAAGTGTCTCCTGCAGCTCTGGTGGAAATAGGACCAGGGTTACTCTTTTTTCACTCCTTTTCCTTCTCTCTCTCTCTCTCTCTCTCTCTCAGATCAGGCTTTCCCCCCTCACTTTTTTTCAGGATTATTTTAACAAAGAAATTAAAGCACATCTAGTTAAGGTCCAAACACTTCCAGTGCAAGCCAAGAGGAGCTCTGCAGAGAAGTGACCAGGGGGAAAGAAAAGCCAAAATGCGACAGCAGCAGACACACAGCGCACACCAGGAGCACACACAGCACACTTCCTGAAGTGCCGGGCCCTGAACAGTGTATGACCCCTTTTGAATAGTACAGGTGCAGGAAACATAAAAAAACTTCCAAAATATACATAAGACAGAAACTTAGCCAAAATGACAAGACAGAGAGGAATTTTCCCCAAAAGAAAGGTCAAGAAGAAATCACAGCTAGTGACTTGCTCAAAACAGATACAAGCAGTATATCTGAACAAGAATTTAAAGCAATAGTCACAAGACCACTAGCTGGGCTTGAGGGAAGCATAGAAAACACCAAAGAAACTCTTGCTGAAGATATTAAAGACCTAAAAACTAGTCAGGATGCATTAAAAATGCTATAACTGAGATGCAAAACTGACTAGATACAGTCACAACAAGGTTTAAAGAAGCAGAGGAGAGAAGAGGTGATTTGGAAGTTAAAATTATGGAAAATAATGAAGCTGAAAAGAAGAGGGAAAGAAAACTATCAGATCATGAAAGTAAACTTAGGGAACTCAGTAATTCCATTGAATGAAATAATATGTTTCATAGGATTCCCAGAAGAGTGGGAAAAAGGGGAAGAAGGTTTAGTTGAACAAATTATAGCTGAGAACGTCCCAGACCTGGGGAAGGAAACAGGCATTCAAGTCCAGGAGGGACAGAGAACTCCCTTCAAAATCAACAAAAACAGGTCAACACCATGACATATCATAGTGAAACTGGCAAAGACAAAGACAAAGAGAGAATTATGAAACCAGGTAGGGACAAGAGGTCCTTACCCTACAAAAGTAGACACATAAAGTTAGCAGCAGATCTATCCACTAAAACTTGGAGGGCAAGAAGAGAGTGGCAAGAAAATGTTCAAAGTACTCTTTGGGAAAAATATGCAGCTAAGAATTCTTTATCTAGCAAGGCTGTCATTCAGGATAGAAGGAGAGATAAAGAGTTTCCCAGACAAACAAAAACTAAATGTCTTTGTGAGCACTAACACAGCCCTGCAAGAAATTTTAAGGGGATGTATGCACACGTGAGCAGGAGAGAGGCAGAGACAGAGAGGGAAACAGAGGATCTGAGGTTGGCTCTGCATGGATAGCAGAGAGCCCGATGCAGGGCTCAAACCTACAAACCATGAGATCATGACCTGAGCCAAAGGCAGATGCTTAGCTGGCTGATCCATCCAGGTGCCCCTAAATACTGGTTCTTTGAAAGAATAAACAAAATTGATAAACCCCCTAGCCAGACTTATCAAAAAGAAAAGAGAAAGCACCCAAATAGATAAAATCACACATCAGAGAGGAGAGATCACAACTAACACCACAGAAATATGATTATAAAAGAATAATATGAAAAGATTATATGCCAACAAACTTGGCAATCTGGAAGAAATGGGAAAATTCCTAGAAATTCACAAACTACCAAAATTGAAACAGGAAGAAATAGAAAATTTGAACAGACCCATAGCTAGCAAAGAAATTGAATGAGTAATCAGAAGTCTCCCAACAAACAAGAGTCCAGGTCCTGATGGCTTCTCAGGGGGATTCTACCAGACATTTAAAGAAGAGTTCCTACCTATTCTTTTCAAAGTGTTCCAAAAAATAGAAATGGAAGGAAAACTTCCAAACTCAATCTACAAAACCAGCATTACCTTGATTCCAAACCCAGATAAAGACCCAGCGTAAAGGAGAATTATAGGCCAATATCCCTGAAGAACATGGATGCAACATCCCCAATAAGATACTAAAAAATTGAATTCAACAGTGCATGAAAAGAATTATTCACCTTGATCAAGTGGGATTTATTCCTGGGCTGCAGGGCTTGTTCAATATTCACAAATCAATCAACGTGATATACCACATTAATAAAAGAAAGGATAAGAAACATACGATTCAAACATAGATGCAGGAAAAGCATTTGACAAAATATGGCATCCATACTTGATAAAAAACACTGGGCAAAGGGTAGGATGGAACATAGCTCAACATCCTAAAGGTCATATATGAAAGACCCACAGCTAATATCATTCTTAATGGGGGAAAAACTGAGAGCTTTTCTCCCTAAGGTCAGGTACAAGAAAAGAATGTCCACTCTCACCATTACTATTTAGCACAGTACTGGGACTCTTAGCATCAGCAATCAGACAACAAAAAGAAATAAAGTGCATACAAACCAGCAAGGAATAAGTCAAACTTCTACTATTTGCAGATGACATGTTATTTTATGTAGAAAATCTGAAAGACTTCACCAAAAAAATTGCGAGAACTGATACATGAATTCAGCAAAGTCATAGAGTATAAAACCAATGTGCAGAAATCAGTTGCATTCCTATACACCAATAATGAAGCAACAGAAAGAAAAATCAAAGAATCAATCTCATTTACAATTGCACCAAAAATAAGGTACCTAGGAATAAACCTAACTAAAGAGGTAAAAGATCTGTACTCTAAAAACTATAGAACACTTATTAAGGAGATTGAAGAGGACATAAAGAAATGGAAAAGTATTCCATGCTCATGGATTGGAAGAACGAACATTGTTAAAATGTATATACTACCCAAAGCAATCTACACATCTAATACAATCCCTATCAAAATACCAATAGCATTTTTTCAGAGCTAGAACCAACAATCCTAAAATTTGTATGGAACTACAAAAGACCCCGAATAGCCAAAGCAATCCTGAAAAAGAAAAAACTAGAGGCATCATGATTATGAATTTCAAGCTGTATTACAAAGCTGTAATCATCAAGACAATATGGTATTGGCACAAAACAGATAGATAGATCAATGGAACAGAATAGAGAACCCAGAAATGGACCCACAAAGCTATGGCCAACTAATATTCAACAAAGCAGGAAAGAATATCCAATGGAAAAAAGTCTCTTTAACAAATGGTGTTGGGAAAATTGATCTGCAACATGTGGAAGAATGAAACTAGACTACTTGTTTATGCCATACACAAAAATAAATTCAAAATTGATAAGAGACCTAAATGTGAGACAGGAAACCACCAAAATCCTAGAGGAGAACAAAGGCAGCAACCTCTTTGACCTTGGCCTTAGCAACTTCTTATTAGATATGTCTCTGGAGGCAAGGGAAACAAAAGCAAAAATGAACTATTGGGACCTCATCAAGATAAAAAGTTTCTGCACAGCAAAGGAAACAATCAATAAAACGAAAAGGGAGAAGATTTTAGCAAATGACATATCTGATAAAGGATTAGTCACAAAATCTAAAACTCAACACCCAAAAAACAAACAACCCGGTTAAGAAATGGGCAGAAGATATGAATAGACATTTTTCCAAAGAAGACATCCAGATGGCTAACAGACACATGAAAAAATGTTCAACATCACTCTTCATCAGGGAAATAAAAATCAAAACCACAATAAGATACCACCTCATGCCTGTCAGAATGGCTAAAATTAACAACATAAGAAACAAGAGGTGTTGGTGAGGATGGAGAAAGGGGACCCTCTTGCACTGTTGGTGAGAATGCACACTGGTACAACCACTCTGGAAAACAGTATGGAGGTTCCTCAAAAAAACTAAAAATAGAACTACCCTACAATCCAGCAATTGCACTATTAGGTATTTATCCAAAGACTACAAAAATACAGATTTGAATGCAACCTCACTGTTGGGGCCCATCCAGCCAAAAAGCCTGCAGAGGCGATTCCACTGTGATGGCAAAGCCTATGGGGGGAGCGTATGTAATCGCAAAGTCCCTAGCTTTGTCTAGGAAGGCGCTACCCTGGATAACGGTTGACCCTCCCCCCATTTGAGGATCAAAACAAAAAGAACATAGGTCCTGGAAGACTGGGGTACAGTGCTGTGTGGCCTGTGGGACCCTGCTTCCCCCTACTTGAGAATGTGTGGGCTTGACTGCTTGACCTAAATGGATCAGAGACTGGAGTTAGTTCTCCTATTATTCATACCTCTTGGTGATTGTGGTTTCAGTAAATGGGCAGATTTTCTGACTGAAACTTCCTCCCTGGTTAGAGGCAACTTACTCACAGACTAATGTTTGAACCTTTAAAGAAAAATAGCCTTGTCATAAGCTTCGGTTAATATTACACTATATACACAAAATAAGACCCCCGCTGATGCATTTTGAGTGATGAATTATGTTTTTTGATCTTTCATTCCTGTCTTTGATTTTCTGTTCTCTCTCCCATGAAAACAATGATCTTTTCTGAAACATGAGATTCCTAAGAAGTTGCAAACAATGTAATCATTAAAAGAAAGATGTAATCACCTATGGTATATAAGACACCAAGTTTCACAGTAAAGTGTGGTCTCTTCCACCATTCACATTGTCTGTGTTCTTTCTTGTAGATATTTCGCTAACACCAACCCCCTACTCAGGGACCCTTAGACTCTGGTGCATCGGCTGGTCCCCCGCACCTTACATTTATAGCAGCATTATCAACAATAGCCAAACATGGAGAGAACCCAAATGTCCATCCACTGATGAATGGATAAAGAAGATATAATATATATACACACAATGGAATATGACTCAGCCATCAAAAAAGAATGAAATCCTACCATTTGCAATGACATGCATGGACCTAGAGTGTATTATGCTAAGTGAAATAAGTCAATCAGAGAAAGACAAATACCATATGATTTAACTCATGTGGAATTTTAAAAATGAAACAGATAAACATATGGAAAGGGGGGAGGAGAGAGGTAAATAAACCACAAGAGATTTTTAATGATAGAGAACAAACTGAGGGTTGATGGAGGCAGGTGGGTGGGGGATGGGCTAGGTCAGTATTGAGGAGGGCACTTGTGATGAGCACTGGGTGTTGAATGTAAGTGATGAATCACTAAATTCTACTCTTGAAACCAAAAAAAAAAAAAAAAAGGAAGAGAGAAAAAGAAAGAAAAGAAAAGAAAAAGAAGCTTCTAACTTAAAGAAAGACAATAAAGCAAAGCCATATTGGCAACACAATTACTGGGTTCTCTTGCTATTTCATAGTGTAGGGTAGCTGTATACATCCAGAAGAGATGGCACCTTTTCAGTAGCCCGCTTCTAATACTCTCAAGTAGAACTGGATATCAGGAAGTGTGGGAAGCGATACAGAGCACCCCAGACTCTCATACACCGCTGGTAACTTGGCACAGTTATTTTGGAAAGCTGTTTGGAAGCATCTACTAATGCTGAACACATGCATACCCTCTGATCCAGCGATTCTACTCTGAGGTATGGAGCCAACAGAAGTTGAGCATGTGTGCCAAGAGACATGGACAGAAATGTTTATGGCAGCACAAGCCAGACGCCCTCCAAGAGTGAAAGAGTCCTTTGTTCACATACTGAGGAGCAGAAGGACATAAAACAATGTAGATAAATCTCACCAATGTTGAGCAATAGGGGCCAGATATGAAAGTGACCGGTTATGATTCCATCTTATAAAGTTCAGTATCAGGCAAAATGAGTCCAGTCTGTAACATGGTGGCAGAAAGAGGGTAGGAAAGGGGCTTCTGGGACACTGAAATGCTGTCTTTTGATCCGGGTAGTGGTTACCTGGGTGTAGTTGGTGCAAAGATGCATCGAGCAGCACACTTAGGATTTGTACACTTTTCTCTAGATTTATCCTCCTCTGGTAACAATTTTTTTTCTTTTTAAAGACCAAGTCAAAAAAAGCCAGACATACAGGCTATATATTGTATGATTCCACTTATATGAAATAACCAGAGTGAGCAAGTTCATAGGAACAGAAAGAAAATTAGCAGTTGCCACGGGCTGAGGGAGGACAGAATTGAAATGATAGCTTAATGTACAGGGTGTCTTTTCGGGGTGATGAAAGTGTTCTGGAATGAAACAGTGATGAATGTTACCCAACTTCGTGAACGCATGGATTGCCACCAAATTGCACAATTTAAAGTGGTAACTTTTTTAAATGGTTATTTTTTTATTTATTAGAGAGAGATTGGCGGGGCACAGAGAGAAAGGGAGAGAGAATCCCAAGCAAGCTCCATGCTGTCAGTGCAGAGTCTGACTCGGGTCTCAATTCCACAAATCACAAGATCATGATCTGAGCCAAAATCAAGAGTCAAATGTTTAACTGACTGAGCCACCCAGGCCCCCTAAATGGTGACTTTTGATGTTATGTGTATTTTATCACAATAAAAGACTGATCTTAAGGATGTCTTTTTAATTTTAGTTAATATACAGTGCAATATTGGTTTCAGATGTAGAGTTCAGTGATTCATCACTTACATACAACCCCTAGTGCTCATCATAACAAGTGCCCTCCTTAATACCCACCACTCACTAGCCCATCCCTCCGCCATCTTCCTCCGTCAACCCTGTTTGTTCTCTGTCTTAGAAAAAAAAAAAAAGACTGATCTGAGAAAAGCATGTTATTTCCCCCTCTTAGAGATAAGAAAACTGAGGCCAGGAGTAGATAAATAACTTGCTCAAAGTTGACCAATGAATCTACAGGTCAACTGTCTGACTTCAGTGCTTTTCCCTTTCCCTAGGGTAAGGCAGCTCAAACTGTCATGAATGCATGAATCACCTGGGAATCTGGTTAAAAATGCAGATTCAGTAGATCTGCAAGGGGCCTGGGATTTTGTATTTCTAACAAATTCCCAGGCAATGAGGGTGCTGCCAACCCAGGGACCACTATTTGAGAATCAGGGCTCTAACCCAGCTGTCAACAGTAACAATTTCTCCTTTAGCTTTGGGATTATTGTCCACAGAGGCTTAGAGGAGGTGGGACCCACTGGCATTGTCTTCCATCACCAGCAACTGTCTGTCTGTGCACCTTCCAATCAGAGCAGGAGAAAAGTTTCTCCTATCATAGATGGAGAGCTTCTATTCTTGGCTTTGGTGAAGGGGAGGAACATTTACAGATTTATTATGAAACTGGGAGCAACATTCATAATCTCCTCAGCACAAGGGAAAGAAGCCCACTTCATGCCACAGTATTGATGGCTCCATGAAAGCCACCTTCAATGTGGCACCAAGCCACTGGGACCCCTTTGTCCTCCAGCCTCCTCTTAAATATTAGAGTGTCATATCAAAGGAGCATGAGCATGAGCTCAGGGCTCACAAGACAAGTTCTTGGGGAGAGGTGGATGACGTCATCACCAGCAACCAGAGATAAATGTTTTACGTTAAAAATCTCTGTGCTCACCAAATGGGCTTCCTCCCTAAAAATTCCAGACTCCTTGAAGGTAGCTTCTTTCCTTGAACCTCTCAAGGTATGTCGTTGGAGTCTGGCCCTTTCCCTAATCTTGTCCTCATGTCCTTTTGTCCACAAATGAATGTCATTCAAAATACCATCTCTCCCAGGCAGGAACTGTCTGAGGAGGAATCAAAGACCAATGATCAACATCACCACCTCACTCCTTACTAACACTGTCAGCCACCAGGAGCCATTTTTATCCTGCATTGGAAGAGGGAAAACTCATATCCCCATTAACCCCCATCAATGGGCCACCACACACTGTACTAGGTACTTCGATGATCTGTTCTATCCTCACAGCGTCATATATCATGAGCACGACTTGTTGAGAAACATAAAGAGGACTCATTAGGGAGCTAGCATTGGAGTGCCTCATGCTGGTCACCCAGCTTGAAGATGAAAGATTTGGAGGGAAGACCTGAATTCACTTCCTCCCCTAGTCTCTCGAGTTGGATCTTTCTCTAGTCAAAAGTAAAAGAGTCTGAGTTTGCTCTTTGTCCTAGACCATTTGTTTTCAACTATCTTTGCTCAAACTTTGCATTTTATGACTTTCTTTTTTTTATTTTTTAATAATAGTTTATTGTCAAATTAGTTTCCATATAACACCCAGTGCTTCTCCCC